>JASDQU010418445.1:0-10237 GCA_032191745.1 Picea mariana
GAGGATCTACTTCAACCTTCGGAAAATAAGGTTAGTTTATTCTTACTGTGTTTGCCTGAGAAAAGGGGTTAAGATTTTGGGTAGAAGGATAAAGGTTAAATCTGAAGGGTCATGATCTGCATGTAGGCTTAGAACCCTGGCTTACTAGTCCGTAGGGTAAAAACACCCAACAACAAGGACAAGGTACATTCATTATGAATTCATGGTGGTGCCATTTGGAACATCAAACGTGCTAGCTTTGTTTATGTGCTTAATGAATGGTGTTTTCCATGAATATTTAGAAAAGTTTTTCATTGTCTTTCTAGATGGAATCCTTGTATATTCCAAGATAGAAGAAAAGTGTGAGGAATACTTGAGGATGGTGTTACAAGTTCTAAAAGAGAAACAACTGTATACCAAATTGAGAAAGTTCTCATTTTATCAAAATCGAGTTGAATATTTGGGGAATATGATATCTGAAGAAGGAATAACAATATACCCTGAAAATATTGAGGCCATTAAGGGCTAGAAAACACCTAAGAATGTGATAGAATTCAGATCCTTCATGGCTCCTAGCTGGCTACTATAGAAGGTTCATTGCAGGGTTTTCAAAGATTGCTCACCCAATGACTTCCTTGTAAAGGAAGTGGGTGAAGTTTCAATGGACACTAGAATGTGAAAAGATCTTCCAACAATTGAAGCAGTTGTTAACCAATGCTCAAATTCCGAGGATTGCATATATGAATGAAGATTTTGTGGTTTGAACCAATGTATGCAAAGAAGGACTTGGTAGAGTCCTCAATTAGAACGGATTTGTAATTTTTTTGGAATCAAGAAAACTAAAAGAGCATGAAAGGATTTGTGCCAATCATGATTTGGAGTTGGAATCCATTGTTCATGCTTTAAGGAAATGGAGGCACTACCTCATGGGAAGAAGGTTTGAGTTGAGGACAGACCATAATGGTCTGAAATATAGATTTGATCATCCTACATTAAATTCCAGGCAGAGAAGATGGTTGGAATTCATTTGTGAATATGAATTTGACATCAAGCACATCAAAGGAAAGGAGAAAAAAGTGGTTGATGCACTCAGCAGGAGAGTGCATGAACTTCACGCTACAACCATTATCATGTATCAAATTGATATTAAAGGAATAATTCCAGATGTTACAAAAAAATATTTTCATCCCATATGGAAGAATCACCTAAATATATGTTTCAAAATATCCAGGATCATTCAAACCTAAAATATTTTGAATATGTGTTCAAGGAGCATGACCAAATTGGCTAGCTGGGTGCGTTACCATATGGTATAGGAGTAGATTGATAAAAAAAAATTGTATTTAGAACAAGAGGCAACGACCCAACATGTAAGTATGGGGACATTACAAATTGGTATCAGAGCCCATGGGGAGGTTGAGCTATTTATATCATGTCCAGTGGACATGAATGGGCTAAGTACCAAGGCAGATTTGAATATCCTGCCATTTGGTTCATATGACTATCTAATTAGTATGGGTTGGTTCAACCAACACAATGTTTTCCTAGATTTTCATAACAAGGAATTTACTTTCCTGGATGAGGAAGGGAACCCAATAATAGTCCAACAAATTCCTAGGGAATTTATTGTCCAAGAGATTTCATCAATGTAGTTGAAGAAGTGTTACATGAAGGGCTGCCAAATATTTTCATCCAATATGGAAAAATCACAGTATTCTGGAAGAAAGAAGGTCAGATCTGAAAGAAAGAAGGTCATATCTGAAAGAAAGAAGCTTGATATGAAGAAAAGAAGATCAAATCTGAATGAAAGAAGCAAGATATGGATGCTTGGTGCTCTAAGAAAGGTAAAAGTAATAATTTTGGATTAAAAGATGTAAGATCTGCAAGCTTTGTGCTCTGATAAAGGTGAAAATAGAGAAAAGTTTTAGATCTAGAACATTTGTTCTCTGTAGAAGTAAGATAAGTATAATTTTTTGTTTCTAGAGTATGGATCTAGGTATGATTGATAGGATCTATCCTAGCTTGAAAACTATGGTATTAATAGATAAAAGAAGGTCTGATATGAGTATACCTGATAAGATTAGTGAAAGATATGTTATACCAATGCATAAAAGAATATTTGGACTAACAAATGGATACAGGATCCTAGAAATAATTTATTGCAGGTTAGCTCCTATGATCCTAGTGCGCATTACAGAAGAGGTCGGGGATCATTTGAAAGAAGGAGAGGATTAACCCTCTGTTACAATTGGAGAAAACTGGAACATCTTGCTAAGGAATGCCCTGGTGGATGACCTAGTTGTCTTTGTTTCAAAGCTCTAGACCGTGAAGTGTTGGATTGCCCTAGAATGATTGCTATGATTTAAGGTATGAACATAAGACAAGAAAACCCTAAGACATATCCAAAAACTAATTCTATAGAAGAACCCTAGAAAGAATCAGAGAAGGTATTACTATAGATGAAAGAAACTTTAGATGACCATCGACATGTTAGATTATAAAATATTTTTAAAGACAAGGAATGTCTTGAAGCAAGAATAGGGGACTTCGACATTGACTATTTTATATATGAGGAAACACAAGTGAATATTATGACAGAGAGAACTTGGGAAGCTATAGGAAGGCCTACTATGATCTCTTCACTAGGAGGAATAGGGCTATTCAGAGGAAAACTGGTAAAATTATGTGGGAGGCTCGCTCAAATACCTATGACTATCAATGGAACTTCAATGGAAAGATTTTGAGATTATTCAATTTATTGAGAACTGCACCCTATTTACCATGTTAACAGTAAAACCTTGGATTGATAGAGATCAAGCTAGATGAAAAGAAGAAGAAGAATTTTTGGAATAGAAGAAGCAAGAGTTAAAAGATTTTATGGCCAGAAAGATTGCACACTTGATTGAAGAACAAGAGAATAGATCGAAGATATTTAATGATAGTAACCGAGATGTTGAAGTTAAGAGAACACCATAGAATCCATAGAATATTGAATTACCTATCCCAGACAAAGAAGAAGTATTATCCAGGAACCCTAGGGAAAAATATCTATGGCACGAAGTGACTAAGACCACATAAGACAAGAATCAGAATGGAAAAAGAACTACCAAGATGAAGTTCACTAGGAAAAAGGCTAGATAGTTAAGAAACAAGAAGGATAAGACTGGAAAATTTATAGGACGTTTTGGAGGAGACCTCGCAGAAAGAAAAATTGCAGAATTGGAGCTTCACTAGGATATCAGAACAGCGACACATGGCACTTTGTCAAGACGAAGCAATATAGTCGTTGTGGCCAATATATTCGTTCGAATCCTGCTTCGAACAGGCAGAAAGTAAATAAAGGTTTGTCATTAGATTGTTGGGCCAGGCCATAATGGATCGAACAGGAGTTAATGGAGGCTCATACCCGTTGTAAGAGAACTTTTGTTGAGTTACCTATTTATCCCATCGCGCCATGCACTAAGAGCACTTTTTCTAATTGAGAATTTGAGCCCACAAACTAAGTCAAGTACAGTGATAATTGTTCTCTCATTCTGTATCATGTTACTGTGTCTAAGTTGCTCCCCAAACGCATGAATTTTTCACCTCGAGTGCGTATGTCGGAAGCATTGAGCACTGTAGAGAAAGCTGCTGAGGAAGTTTTGATCGACTTGATGACTAAGAAAGCCATGTCGATGTCTGAAGGTATCCAAGCTTCATCCACATGAATAGTGAAAGTGTCCCCATCCATAGCTCACAGAGCTGGACCATCCCATGAAAGGTGAACTAAACACAAGGATGACTTAGTGAATGGAGGATGACTTGTTGGATCCAGAGAATATGCATGGAGGATAAGAACCCAAGTCCTTTGTACTTCTCCCCTTATCCCGTATTAAAACTATAAGAATAGAACATTGTTGAATTCCAAATTTAGGAACTAATCCATAACGTTTATTCCAAGGCATACGTGTCCAAAGATTAAGAAAGGTTCAGATTTTTCACACTCCAGAAGAAATGGTTTGTGGATGAATGGGAGCAAGAGATCCTGAAGTATTGGAGCACCGAAGTGACATGATAGGATGATTTCATCGGAGGTGATGTGGAAGTGTTCATAAATTCGTAGTTGGGGATTTTTAGGGGTGCTTAGTAGATGAATCATTTGAATTCCCAGAGTGATTCTTAGTCATAGTTCACTCGGGAGGAGGAGAGTCCTCATATTTATCTTGTGGTTTAGTGTTTGGGGAAATTTTTTGGAAGGACTTCCAGACCTCCAAAGTCTCTATGTCTCGAAGTCTCGAAGTTTTGAAGTGACGTGGTGGTGACATCACCTGGGGGTGATGTGGAAACACATGATGAATTCCACGTGTCAGTGTGATATCTACTTTTGAAAGGTTTTTTTTACATTTAGAGCTTAAGATGTGTCACCCCTCAGATTGGGCCATGTTTCCACTTCTAGTGTTTCACCATGTGGCATAAGATCCTGTAGTCTGAAGACTTGGCACTCCAGAGGAACTTGGTCAATAATTGTTAAGTATGAAGAGTCTTGAAGCTCCGAAGAGTGGAGTAAATCCTCATCATCCATCGGGATGGGACACATGGCAATAGATTCTATAGTCTTGAGGAGTGGTATTCTGAGGGATTACATTGCAAAATTGTTATGATCAAGGACTTACAGAAGCTCAAAGGCCATATTCCATTGTGATCGTTTATCACATATGACACGTGGAGGTGGGAGAGGGGATATCGGTGGGTCGACACTTCAGTAGATTAATAGTGAAGTGTTTTTGGAAACCACCAAAGCCCGGAGTCTTGGAGCTCCTATCCACCATTGATATGAGCAGAGAATATGGACCATATATCCACTCTCCTTCATGGGTTTACCAGTTTGGCAATCCAAGATATTTTTGGGAAGGTACGTTTAAAACCATGGAAGCCTAGAGTCTCAGAACCTTGATCCACTGAAGATCTAAACAAGGTAGGAGGATTTTTGATCTCTATGTCCTCCAAGTATTCAGAGAATCAAAATTCAGGGAAAATTTATTGTAGTGGAGGTAGATCCTCTGAAGTGTCGAAGCTCTGAAGCACGAAGCTCTGTAGTAGCATAGCCCCAAAGCTTTGAGGATACATTGTGCAAGGATTTGTTGGCCTGACATTTGGGAGAAGTAAAGCATGAGGTAGCAAGAGCTCCCGAATCTCGAAGCTCCAAATCCCCAAATCTCTCAAGGCTTTGAATAAGAGCATGTCTATTAACACAGGGTCACATTCTATGGTCACATGCATTCGGGGGCCGAAGAAAAAGGGCCAAGTGCCCGAAATTTGATTTTGGAAACACATAAGGGCTTATAGAAGGAGCCCATGGGGTTTTTGATTTGCACAGACCTTCACCAACAAAGTAAATAAGGCCTATAAAATTGAAGATAGGAAACACCACTAATCGAAGAGCCAATACAACTTTGAGATGGAAGAATCCATGCACAGAAATTTCCCCACCGAAAAGACAAATTGTACAAGAACCATAACTTCCTTCTCGAAATTCAAAATTGAGCATGGAATCAGGAATTGAAAATATATTGAACAGTGGAAGATAACTGTTCACCTAGAATTTGAATTTAAATAGACAATTACTCAAAAAATCAGAGGAAAGAAGTTTGATAAATTATTGAACCAAAATGGTTCATGTTTTTATAAAATGATGAATCAGTTAATCTGAAATGGTTCTTTTGGCTTCACATTTTTGCATAGATAACATATGTCAGGAGGGAACAGATTTATCTTCAAAGTGTTGAGGAATGGATTGTACATAGATATTCTACAACAAAGAAGATGAAATCTAAGGGATGAATTTCCAATTGGGTATGGAAGGAACCAACTCCAATGGACATGGAGGAGGAAAAGAGGAAGACATAAATGTGGCTGAGACCATTAGAAAATTGCAAACAGATGTCCAGATCCACAAGGATGATAATGAAAGGCTTATGAAAGCCAGAGAACAACAGGAATACTTCAACATGAAGTTAATAAAAATCCTAGACTAAATTGAAAATAACTTGGATAAGGAGAGTGGCTCCAGCAAATCATGAAGCCATGAGATCCCTAAGGGAAAAGAAACATAAAGGATTGGTAGTAGACACCACCATCACTCCCAAAGGAATTCCAATAGGAGAGAACATAGCATATCAATTCCATCTCCTTTCAGGAAACATAAGAGGTCTAGGGTGGATGAATTAAAAGGGGAAATGAACAAGATCAAACCTCCTACCTTTGAGGGAGAGCACAAGAAGGATGTGTATGTTGATACATGATTGTTGGGCATGAGGAAATACTTCTAACTTCATAATTATTCCTCTCATGTGGATGTAAGAGTTTTTATTTATCAGCTAAAATTAAAACCATCCATGTGGTGGGATCAACCTAGTGCAAGTGTAGCACATCAGAGAGAAAAATGTGACTTGGAAGGAATTCAAGAGGAATTTTGAGAAGAAATACCTGACCAAGAGATATTATGATAAAGACATGAAAGAGTTCTTTGAGCTTAAACTGGTAAACATGACTATTGATGAATATGAAAGTTGATTCTTAGATTTTTTGAAGTATGTCTCCTTCATGAAGCATGAGACATTGAAGATTCGGAGGTACCTAAGTCAACTGCCATATTTCATAAGTGATAAAATCCAATATGATGATCCCAATACTCTGAAATAAACTATAAGGAGATAAAAATGATTATATGATCAACAAAAAGGAAACCTTACTTTCCAGAAGGCTTGGGAGGACAAGAAGAAGTTTAGGAAGGAACATAGGAAGAATGGTAACATGCCACCCTTTTTCAGAAACAGTCCTCAAGGAAATCCATATTTTAGAGAACATAGAATATTCATGGGAAAGAGGTTTGAAATGAGGACATAACATAATGGCTTGGAATATTTGTTTTAGTAGCCTACATTAAATGCCAAGAATATCAGATGGTTGGAAGTCCTCCGTGAGTATGAATTTGAAATCAAGCACATCAAAGGAAAGGAGTGCAAAGTGGTCGATTCCCTCAGCGGGAGAGTGGATGAACGGGAGAGTGGATGAACTATATGATATAGCCATTAGCATGTATCAATTTGGTGTTAAATGAAAAATTTCAGAGGTTGCAAAAGCATATTTGTAGTACATGGATTTGGTAACAAAATTACAACAAGGTCAAATGCAACAAAAGGTTAAATATTTTAAATTGGGTAATGATGAAGTTATCTTGTATAGGAATCGAATTTATGTGCCCAATTCACATGAATTGAGGGGTACAATTTTGAAAGAGATGCATAATGTATTGTCTTATGCTGGGAACTCGGGATATCAGAAAATAGTGGCAGCAGTCAAGAGCCAATACTATTGGATAGTCATGAAGAGAGATATTGTTGAGTACATTGCTAAATGTATGGAATGTTAGAAATTCAAGGTTGAGCATAGGCACCCAACTGGGTTTTTGTAGCCATTTCTCATTCCTGAGTGGAAGTGGGAAGTGGTGACCATGGATTTCATCATAGGATTACCCAGAACAAGAAAGCAACATGATTGTTTCATGGTGGTGGTGCACAAGATTATGAAAGCTTCCCATTTTATTCCAATGAAGGTTACCCACAAGGAAAACAATGTTGTTGATATTTATATGAGGGAGGTAGCATGATTGCATGGCATACCCAAGACAATTGGGTCTGACAAAGACCCAAAGTTCACCTCAAATTTTTGGAGAGGATTATTCAAGGGGTTTAGAACAAATCTTAACTTCCGCACAACCTATCATCCTGACTCTGATGGGAAAACAGAAAGGGTGAACCAAGTGATATAAGATATTCTAAGGATGTACATGATGGAAAAAGAATATAAATGGGAAGATTATCTATAGTTGGTGGAATTTGCCTACAACAATGGGTATCAAGCATCACTGAAGATTGGCCCATTTGAGGCACTTTATGGTAGAAAGTGTAATACACCAATAAGTTGGGACAACCCAGCTGACAGAGAAATGGTTGGGACAGATTTTATTAGGAAAATGGAAGGGAAAATGTTAAAGATAAAAAATAATTTGAAGGCTTCCCAAGATAGGAAAAAAAGATATGTAGAAAAAGGCAGAACCCACATGGAATTTAAAGTGGGTGATCATGTATTTTTGAAGGTGAAAGCCAAAAAAAGTTCCCTGATGTTGGGAAACTGTTCCAAGTTTGAAATCAAATATTGTGGGGCATTTTAAATCCTAGAGGATTGGACTAGTAGCTTACATGATTATATTACCTGCTTCTATAATTATTCATAATCTATTCCATGTATCATTTCTCAAGAAATATATACCTGATGTTAATCACATTATTGATTGGAATTGATTCAGGTGGAGCAAGGAAGTGCATTTCAAGTGAATCCTATATGCATTATGGACTGGAAAATAAAACAACTCTGAAATCGAGCCATAGGGATTGTTAAGGTCCAATGGAACTGGTACGGTCCTGAGGACGCAACATGAGAGAAAGAATATGTTATGCAGGCATGGTATCCATATCTTTGTGAAGATTTTGAAAATATTGTTGATGTTATATAAATGAGTTGCACCGAGGAAAGTGAAAAAATAAGGGGAGGGGAATGTAATACCCCAAGGTTGAGACCCTTGTTGAATTTTAATGATGCTTAATGATTTTATAGGCTAGTGAGTCAAGTATTTATAAACTGGATATTAAGGAACAATACTACCATGTTGGAATTTATGATGACCTATATACAAAATGGACCACACTGTTGTAAGAAAAGGGACCAAGCATTTCCAGAGTTCACAAATATCTTCCATACCTTGAACACCAAGATGGGTATCAAATATTCTGAGTGAAATATGGTTCTCAAGTACCACGGTGGTATGCATAGATACATCTAGGAAGAAATGGATTTTTTGTACATCTTGTCTATGGGTGCAACCTATAAATATGTCGTCAAAATCGAGAATAATCTTAAACAAAAGATGTAGTATTTTGGGTCTGGGAACCCCAAACAAAAGAAATAGGGAAAGGGCAGGCCCAACCCATAGAATAAAGGGAAAATAAAATATGGACATTCTCAGGAAAACCAGTCTAAGACACAAACAAAGTAGGACAATGGAAATATGAAGAAAGATAACAGGAAGTCGTGCGAGTTCCAGAAGATCCCATGGAATAACACTATTGATTTTCACTCAAAGCAATCATTGGTGGCCGAGGTGAAAGCCTCTGAATCATATGTGGGTTCCAACTCTGAGTCAGAACCAGAAAATGGGAAATGGATATTTGACACAGAACCCAGTGCCACTATTTCTACCACCAAGATTCAGTTTGGTGAACCTGATGAGCTAGAAGAAGGAGATCTCCTCTTTCATTCACATATGTGGGTGAAAGGAACATTGTTTCACTTCATAATTGATATAAGTAGCTAGAAGAACGTCATCTCAGTGGAGGTATTCAACCGTTTGTCCTTTCCGACAATGCCACACTCGCAACCCTACACCATCAGATGGCTCTGCCAAGGAAAAATTCTTTGCATCATCCAACAGTGTCATTTGTCCTACAACATCAATCCCTTCAAATATGAGGTATTGTGTGATGTTGCGCCCCTTGAATCTTGTGATGTTATTTTGGGATAACCTTATTTATGGAAACATCATGGTCTATATGAGTCTAGGATTCATAGTGTTATTAGTAATTTGGATAGGAAATTGTACAGGATACCCGAGGTAGTCCCACCTTGTTCCATTTCTTTGATCTCTGCAAAGAAATGAAGGAAGGTCATCTCTCATACCAAGAATTTTTTCTTCTTTGTGATTTTCTCTAAGAGTGAGAAAAATATTGCAACCACATCCATGGCCTCCATAGTCAACATCTCCACATAGTAGAATAAAGTGGATAAGGTCTTGGAAGAGTACAGAGACATCTTATCCTCACATACTAGGGTACCTTTTCACTATCAGGTCAAGCATTCCATCGATATCACCCCCAACACACCGCTACCAAATGGGTCAGTCTATCACCACTCTCTGTTATAAAATGAGGAGATCAAGTGTCAGATCCAAGAACTTCTCCAAAATGGGCACATCCGACCCAACTCATCACCTTGTGGAAGCCCAATTGTGATTTATCAAAATAAATACAGGACCTAGGGACTCTGCATTGATTATTGGTACCTAAATAAAATAACATTCAGGAACTAGTACCTAATTCCCCAAATCAATGATCTCCTTGATCAACTTAAGGGGGGGGGAATACTTCAGTAAGATTGATATGAA
>JASDQU010418450.1:0-10147 GCA_032191745.1 Picea mariana
GAGAGAGGTAAAGAGATAAAGGAGGGAGAGTGGGGGAGAGATGGAGGAGGATTAAAAGTGTGGGGGAGAGAGGAGTAGAGGGAGGGGGGGAGGGAGGAATGGAAAATAAGAAATAGATTATAGGACTGTGTGTGTGCTCTTAGGAATGTGTGTGTGCTCTTAGGAACATGTATGCACTCCTATAGTGTATGCCTCCTCTTAGGAATGTGTGCGCTCTCTTAAGAATGTGTGTGCATTCTTTTGAATTCATTTTTTTTGGGGCGGGATTGACTATGTGTATTTAGGTTCGGGATGCCAAACCTAGTGGTTCAGTCTGCAAATTGATAAAAACCTCCATTTTTTGTAAATACCTCTCTGTATCTCTATTTTTAACGTTATTTTTCTATAGCCTATAAAATTTAGTTGTTGACCAAACTATAGACATAGATAGAGTCGACTATGAAGATTCCAAATATATATATATATATATAATTAATATTGTTTACTATTTTTAATGTATTTTTGTCTTCACATATATCAAAATCCTAAAATACAAACCTCTCTTATTTCTGCTATAATGTTTTGAAGGCTTAACCATTTATAGAATGTGTTATATGTCACACTAGAGGAGACTGATATCTACGATCTAAAACAAATATATATTTTGATCATGTTAAGACCCTCTTAGCCTGTGCCAAAAAAAGGCCTTGTAATTTCAAGGATATATTAACTTTGAAAATTTTAAAAATATATAAAATTAATATTATAAATTTCCAAAAATACATTGTACTATAACAACGAGTTCTCTACAATTATACAAGTTTTTGGAATGAAATTCGTTTGTTAAGGTACTCAACACGTGCACAATCAAAAAAATATACCTTATATTTTGCTGAAAACATACCATTGTTAGAAAATATCAAATTTCACATTGTTATTCACAATTTCTATGAATAAAAGTTGTATATTCGAAAATCTAATTCAATTTCATACGTTTCATCTTCTTACACCATATTCAAATTCATTGTAAAAGTACCTTGAATAATCCATCCAAGTTAACATATTGTTGCTTTTCCATGTTTTCATTTCCACTAACGTGTCATGAGAGACTATCATTAGCTTGCACATACCGAACAATTGCTAAGCAACTATGTCCTTCACTCCAAGACTATCCCAGAAGAAGTGGAACTTCTACTCAGTAAAACTCTTGGTGAATATGTCTGTAGTTTGTTCAGAGGATGGACAGTACTACAATCGATGATCCTGTTATGTACCATCTCTCTGATGTAATGCATACGGATCTCGATGTGTTTGGTCCGTTTTCATTGCAATGGGTCTTTGCAAAACTTGAGAGTACTCTGATTGTTACACCAAATGAAATTTGGATGATGAAACTATATGCCAAGCTCGGTGAGGAATTTATGGAGCCAAATTGACTAACTCCTTTGCTTTTGTTGATGATAGAGAAATAGCTAAATATTTTTTTCTCAACCAACTAATGAGACTAGAACCTAAACTAAGCATGTACCAGCCCAATTAGAATTGGTGAAGCCCATGAGATCTAATGCACAACCTACTACATAGTGGATTTCAACTTGTGAAGAGGCCATGTTTATTCCCTTTTGAAGGATCTTGGTATATTAATTACATGAGCATTAATCTATGCATATGTATTACAAATTTCCCATTGTTGACCTTGCCAATTCATGTTTGTTACAGTGATGCACGCTATTCAATTATGGGATAGGGATACATCTATTTCAGTGCCGGCATATGGGTGACATCCCTAAAATATCTTTCTTCTTTATGTGTGATGTACAAAAAAAAAGGATCGCAGCCACTGGATGAGAGAGTCGCTTCCGATCACATGGAGGGACGATAGAAATCCATATTTTCTGGACGTCATGGTGTTTCATCTCTAGACAAACCATGGGATTACGCAATAATATTCGTCGTAGTTAGGGCTAACTATAATGGTATTTCAGAATCTGAAGGCTTGAATATCTAAACATAGATAGAAGTATACATAAAGTTTTGTTGTGTCATTTTTGAAACGTTGTGTGGATTTTGTAATGTAATGTGCTCAACATGTAATACAGTATTGATTATGTAATGCATAGATGTGAAGTATTTTATAGATTCTGCAGGCGTAAATGTGACGTATTTTATGGATTCTTTGTCACGAGTGCACACATAGATCATAGATGTGACATGCTTCTCCGACCCCGTGAAGATGCAATAACACTAAAATATTTGGAAGGTCATGTATTGCCTCCTTTCTCTAGTAATTGTAATTAGGTGATCCAATCAATCTCTGAAAATAATATGAACGGAATAAAGAACCAACTCTTCTTCGGTATCGCTGGATGACGCAAAGGAAAGTTATTTTTATCGATAATGTAAGAGAGTAGGTGATCTAACAACGTACGTAAAGGAGACAAAGATATTGTTTTCTTTGGAGTTAGTTATCCTTGCATTTCGTAGTACTTAAAGAAATAAAACAAATGTTTTATTTGGTGTGGTATTTAATTAAATTTATTGAGAGAAAATATGATAATAAATTTACAATCATTTTATTTTTATAATATTACTACATAAATTATAAATTTAAAAACAATATTAATAATATTAAAATTTATTACATAAAAATTATAAATCTAATTATTTTATTTTTTTTAGAAGAAAAAAAGCATAAATTTTATTTAATCCTTTGGAGAAAATAAATTTACATTAAGTAGATACATGTCCCCATGTATGATACCCGAGGCAATGAAAACCTCCCATAAAAGTTGCCACAATACCCATGGCCATCCCATAATTCAAAAAACAAAAAATCGGTCCCAAATACGAGTCCATAAAAAACTAACCCTTCTACAATATCACCATTATAAATAAATCCCAAATATAGCGTGCTATGAGATTCGTTCATAAGAGGACTTCTAAGCAAACACATGTTATCTATGACATAAACATAAGAAAGAGCCTTTACAACACAACTTGAGACCTCACGAAAAGAGTCCCAAAAATTTCAAATAAGTGGAAAGAAAAGAGCATCATCCCACAGATAAAAGACTAATTCAGATTCTCCACAGACCCCCTGGCAACAAAGAACCTAATCGTCGAACCCATATCTACTTCATATCTGAACTTTGTGATCATCCATGACCCCACATCCAATCGTAGGCCTTCCTTAGAGAGAAAATATGCATCCTTGTTTTTTTTTGTGCATACATGAAGAATAGAATATCATCAAAAGAAGCTAAATTCTGAAAACCTCTTCAAGTAGTGGTGCTAGAATTAAGTTGTGGCATCTATGAGACTTCCTAATCCAACTAATAAACAACATAGAATCCCCAAAATTGTGAAGAGAAGAAACATTATTTTCCACTGCAAAGCGCAGTAGCAGCTTGAGAGACATGATCTCAACAAAATTATTGGATCTGGGGACCAAACCACTTTTTATTTTGAAAACATGAGTAGGTGAAAGAAAAATAACAGCTCCTCCCCTGCAACAAGAATGGTTGTTTTGAGACACCCCATCAAAAAAATCCCATGTTTTGTTGTGGTATATATCTTCCTCCCGAATTATCCTTTCTCCTCTCATTTTCTTTTCCTGAGGAAAATGAGCTAAGATATTGAGCCCTTGAGCCAATGATAGTTCTAGAAGGGATGGCTTATTTTTAAACACCATTACATTTCTAGCCAGCCATATCCCCCAATTTAAGATTATAGGTAAGAAATTTATACTTCTATTTATAGGCGAGGAAATCCAATCCTTCCAAGCCTCTTCAACGGACTCCCCTTGCCATTTGAAAGCCTGCCCAATCACCAAGGAACACTCTTCCCAACATTATCTCAAAAATGGAAACTTCATGAAAAGATGTGATCCATTCTCCTCCTCATCCCGACACAGATAGCACCAACCTGAACCTTCCAATTTCCTTAGTTTCATTTGATCCCAAGTTGGAATCTTCTTCTTTGTAAAACACCACATGAAGATTTGTGCTTTGAGAGGACATTTGACCTTCCATATTCCCTTCCACCACCAAATGGGCTCCTGATGGTGGATTTCAATCAAGAGCTTTGTTTATCCTAGATTTGGAGTGTATACCCCAAATGGTTAATTTTTCTGCACCAATTCATCCTCTTTGTTAGAAATGTGAATGTGGGCACTTTGAAGGGCCCTGATATATCTTCCCCATTATTCAGAAAAATGATCATCCAGACCTACCTTCCCATAGCCTTTCCATTCTTGTGCCCATGTTGAACACCTTTCTAGGTCAACTATCCGACTTAAGAAAAATAATCCATTTTCATTTAGCTTATGCACCATATGTTCTTGTCGCCGATGATTATTACCACTACCTGACCATGGCCTGTCTTGATTTTGACTTTGTTTCCTTTTCCTACCCTCCAAGCCAAATCCTCACCAACGATTGGGAAAGATTTAAAAGTGATTTCCATATGATTGTACAGTTTAAGGCACTTTTAACTGGCCTCCTCACCCAATATTCTAAGGGTTCTAGGGCTATATACTTCTAATAAACTACACTTGTCCACATATTTTGGATTACAATAACCTCCAACTGGATTTAGCTGCCAGTGATTTTGAGAATAAGAAGATATTCTTTAATCCTTGTCCTCCCAACAATTTTTGGGAAGCTAAATGATCCAGGTGGATATCGGTGGCCACCCACCTATTCCACTGGCTCAAAAAACAGTTTTCCACCTTAGCAGTTTTTGACAGTTTTTCGGGTTCCAAACTTTCAGGATCGTTTTGAGGCCCTAAATGACGTTTTTTGGGGATTTGGGGCCTAGGTGACTGTCAAAGGCATTCACCTAAGCTAGTCAAAAATCGTTCTTCTTGGTTATAACTTTCGAACGGGCTATCGTTCACCTAAAACGGAGATCGTATGCAAAAGTTATGACCCCGAGAAGTTGATGTACTAACTTACCCAAATAAGGCCCACCTGACTTTTGGCGCTTCATCTCCTAGGGTTACATTTTTGGATGTCTAAGGTTTTTGACATTCCTGTTTATTGTAAAAAAGGTCTTCAAAGCCTCATTGTAATCATCGTTTTGCGAATGAGCGCAGCCGTCACATCTCTTCTCAGAGATAAGCTGCCACCATTCCAACAAGCTTTTTTCCACTTCATTTTACTATTTCAGCTTATTTCCTTATTGAATAGAAAACCAAATTTACTGTATCTCCAGTATTCTGTGTTAAGCATCTTTTAATGATATTTATCCATTTCGTTATGCTCATAAAATATGGATCAGTAGTATTCAGAGTGGTCTGCTCCTTGTCGTCTTAATGCATGTCCCCAATGAGGTCAGGGTACAAATAATTGGGTCTCGAGCTTGTTTCTCTTGAGGAAAAAATCTCTCACATGCCCAAGCGACCTCTCATGGAAGGAGAAAATGAAGATGACAGGACATAATATGATTTCAAAATGTTTCTTGAGGAATCCCTCATGCAAGAGAGGAACAAGATGATAGATAGTTTTGCGCAAATCCTTCGGTGACTACCAACAAGTGATGCATCTTCCTCGAGCGGAGGCACCACCCCCTTCAAGGTACAAATCAACTTCGATATTCCTATATTTGAAGGTCAGATATATGCAGATGTTGTAGACAAGTGGTTGAATCTACTAGAAGGGTATTTTTCTATCCATAACTTTTCGAATAGAGAAAAGATTACTTTTGCACTCCTCAAAGTCGTTCCCCATGTCAAAGATTGGTGGAAAACTTTCTGTGAGCAAAAGGAAATAGAGGAACCCTCATTATTTAAGTCACGACCACCTAGGAATCCTTTAGGGATGTTATTAAGGAACAATACTACCCTGTCGGAAGTTATGATGACTTGTATACCAAATGGACCACACTGCGGAAAGAAAGAGACCAAGTTGTGTCAGAGTTCACAAACATATTCCATACCTTGCGCACCAAACTGGGTATCAAAGATTCAGAGTGACATCTGGTGCTCAAGTATCGTGGTGCTTTGCATATATACATCCATACCGAAATGGAATTTCTGGACATCTTGTCCTTGGGTGCGTCCTACCAATATGTCGTCGAAATCCAGCAGAATCTCAAATAAAAGATGCATCAATTTGGGTCTGGGAACCCCTCACAACAAAATCCAAGAAAGGGTGGACCCTACCCACAAAACAAAGGGCAGAGAAAAGGTTGACAGTATCAGGACAAGCAGTCTAATCTGCAAGCCAAGAAGGACACCAAAAATACAAAGAAAGATATCAGGAAGTGGTGTGACTTCCATAAGAGCCCTTGGCATAACACTGTTGATTGCTACTCAAAGAAGTCGTTGGTGGTTAAAGTGAAAGCCTCTAAATCAGATGTGGGTTCTGACTTTGATTCAAAACTAGAAAAGGGAAGATGGATCATTGACATGGAGCCCAATGCCACCTTTGCTACGACCAAGCTTCAACCTGATGAACCAGACAAGCTAGAAGAAGGAGAGTGCCTCTTCCATTCACATATGTGGGTAAAAGGCACCCTGCTGCACTTCATCATTGATAGCAGTAGCCAGAAGAACCTCATCTCAGCATAGGTCGTCAAGCAACTAGCCCTTCCGACAACGTTTCACCCACAACCCTACACCATTGGATGCCTCTGCAAAGGAAGAAATATTCACGTCATCCAACAGTGTTGACTGTCGTACAACATCAAGCCCTTCAAAGACGAGGCATTGTGTGATGTTGCTCCTCTTGAAGTTTGTAATGTTCTTTTGGGCCAACCTTATTTATAGAAACATCATGTTCTATATGAGTCCAGGCCTTGTAGTGTTATTATTACTTTAAACAGGAAATTGTAGAGGATACCCGAGGAAGTCCCTCAATGCAAGAAAGTTATCTCTCAGGGCAGGAAGTTTTTCTTCTTCGTGATTCGCTCTCAGAGTGAATGAAATATCGCAACCATATATAGGGCCTCTGTGAATGATATCTCCATGCAACATAACCAAGTGGATAAGTTCGTGGAGAATACTCAGATATCTTCTCCTCTCCTACCGGGGTACCTCTACACTATTAGGTCAAGCATCCCATGAATCTAACCCCAGGTGCACCGCTACCCAATGGGCCATTCTACCACCTCTCTCTGTTAGAAAATAAGGAGATCAAGAGGTAGATCCAAGAAATTCTCCACAAAGAGCACATCCATCCCATCTCATCGCCTTGTGGGAGCCCAATCGTGCTAGTGCAGAAGAAAGACGACACCTGGCGACTCTGCATTGATTACCGGGCCCAGAATTAAATCACAGTATAAAACCAATACCCAATTTCCTTGGATGGTTTCTCTGGGATATCAATCGTGTCTGGCTTGCTTGATGGGTTGGGGATCTCGACTTCCTATTCTAGGTTCCCAGTTTCCTCTGTCTTTTCCTGATTTTCCTCCCAATCAGGACCTGAATCTTTTGAGCCCTTGGCTTCCGTTTGTTGTATATCTATAGTTTGTGGGTTCTTACCTTGTAAAACTGGGGGAAGGTAGCTCCACCGGTGTTCCTGAAATTTGAAGAAATCGTCCATATCCCCAGGTGACAGGGTTTGAATCCGACTTAGGACCTCAACATAGGATCTCGCACCTCAGAAGATGTCGTAATGAGGCGAATGCTCATGTTCGTATCTTTTCAGGCCACAATTCACCATGTGATTACTCACGACCTTATGTGGGTCATGTTTCTTAAACTTGATGTTGACCAATTTAAATTCCTCCAAGGCCGTAGCCTCAGCTTTGGCGTGTCTAAAATCTAATAAAGAATATGTATTAAAATGAATGGGGAAGGGTGGCTATACCTTATTTGAAAAACATTTGAGCTATTTGCTTATGCCACTGAGCACAATTTACCTGGTGATTTCATGACATACTAGCTTATCCAACATGAATAGTGGTAGAGCATATGGGGGAATAGAGTCACCAAAAACCCCGATGTATGAAAACTCTACTTCTACATACCAGTCAGCCACACTACTCAAGTTGGCCATGATGCTATCTGAAATCCTGGGAGGTGGGTTACCGAAGATGGAGACATGCATTGGTACCATTACCCTGTTGAAAATCTTGTATATGAATTATTTGGCCTTGTCCTCCAAAAGTTTCGAGTGATAGACATGAATAGGCTCAACATTAGATGGATTCCAACTCTAGCTCATTAGAGGGAAAGGTGTCATGAAACAAATAGCATCCATGATGTAGGCAGACATGAAAAACAAAGCTACTTTCCCACTCACCTTCTGGGCTCGATATTTGGTAATTCGACTGGTTAGACTGTCCGACAATAGTTTGGGCCAGTTGAAAGAAAAACCTTCAGCGACTGTATGAATCAGAGGCACCCACGGGAGGAAAAAGTGTGTGGTTTCCTCCCTCCCATACAACCTATAGGCCATCATTTCTATATACCTGAATTGCAGTTCTAAGGAGGAGATTGAATAAATTCCATTACAATCCATGCTGAATTTTGTGAGGTGCGAAACCCAATCCTTGATCAGATTGGACAAGTTTCTGACATATTTCTCGCATTCCTTCCCCTTGAAAACTTCCAAAAACTCGGCATTGTACGCGAAGTTTGGTGTGGGTGACAACTGATACATTGCCTGCAAATGTTCTGGTCTAAAAGTCCCAATCGTCACCTTCTGCTCACTGATAATAGTTCTGGTCAGGATATCCACATGGTCTAGCGCCCATATAATCATGCCATAATAGGGAAGGAGCCGTGGCCTTTCCGCTATTTTGTGCATCTCTGCTGAATGACGATTTTGTATTTGGTGTCCAAATCATCCTTCTCGTTATCGCTGGAATCATCTGAACAATTCACCGATTCGGACTGAAGAATGTCGGAGATGTATGTCCAGGTTTTGACAGTATCAATACTTCGGGGTGAAGTATCGGAAACAACATCTGAGCCCTGACCTGAACTCTCAGAAACTGCCTTGGACGCTTTTCATGGAGCCATGATAGAGAACTCTGTACTAAGATCTCCTATAGTAAGAATTGTAAATACAGACAGAAGTTAGCCTGATGAAAAATCTCCGCACGCAAAATAGAAATAAAATTGAAATAATGAAAGAAACTCCCATGCTTTGATCTTTCAACTTTGCGTGAGTCCTTGCTAACAGAATAGTCAATTCGTTTAATGGAAAGATTTAGGCGTGAAACGAGAACTTATTTTCCATTAACTCATCAAGATTCAAATCAATGCCATAAATGTTTAAAAGATTTGTGATAATAAAGAAATGTGGAAACATTCAAAAATCTCATCCGTAGACTGTGTATGTTAAAGGTCCTTTAAGGCATTAATTAATTCAGTTAAGTCCCTTCATTTTTGTACTTTCATCCCTTGAAACCTCTTTTCGGCGTTCACCCTCTCAGATGATTTTGTTCCTAGTCTTAGAGTCCAAAATACCTGAAATCGTGATGGCACGATTTAGCCTTTTCCCCGTGACATTGCCCAAGATTTTAGTTAATCCATGTCTAAAGAAGGAAATCGCGACTTCGTGGATCGGAGTCGTGAAGATACGGCTTTTGGAGGGATTGATCACCGAGTCACGAAAGCACGATAATGTTTAAGCAAGGTTTAAATGATTTACTCTTGACACTAACCGGGGTAACTTTTGGAACTGTTTCACGACTTCACATATCGGAGTTTGAAAACCATGCGACTTGTAACTCCCGAAGCGTGATATCATGAGGTAATAAAAGTGATAAACTTTCTTAACGGTTAAGTGACAGTGATTTAGAACTATAACGGCCATCGCCACTTCACATGTTGGGGTATTGAGGCTTTCAGTGGGTAAAGATCATAAAGTAAAAGACAGCCTGAAAACCAACTTTTGATTTTAAGAATTATATTTCAACCACTTGGAAAAGGTGGCTCCAACACAAGCGTAGAGGTGAAAAATACCAATGGTACTAGTGGAGGAGAGAGGATCAAAGGAAGATATGATGTCACCATTGGGAGGGGCTCCATAGTTGCAAGCTATGGAATGTGACCATTAAGGGGGAAATCTTTGAAAACTGACCAAAAAAGTGATAGTTGTTTCTAACTAGGTGGAGGTTATCTCAAGTAGGGTCTTTCTTGAGATAATGACCTATAAAGGATCCATCTATATTATGACCAAATATAAATGGAGAAAAAGGGGTGTAAGGAAGAAAA
>JASDQU010418453.1:0-10247 GCA_032191745.1 Picea mariana
GAATGGTGAGTTGGAGTCGACAGGAATAGACTCATCGAGGGAGGGCCTTGATGTATCCCCCATCAACGACATGAAACTGACATGGATATGTAATTGGTAGATCAAATGGAAATGGACTGACACAGGTTTTGAGGCAAGATATTTGGGATGGCTGACTCTCGAAGCGAATACTTCCCTTGAACACTGAGGCACAACAACAAAACATGACATGGACCAACACTATGCAGTGGGTATTGTGACTTGTGTCGGGTGACCCAAAGGAGTGAAAGGAAACTCAAAGGATTGGATCAGTGCAAAGGTTCAGCGGATTATGATATGTGCAAATGACAAAGTGTCGTGTTCAAGGGAGACTCTAAGAAGTGTTGGATGATGTTCTCAAGAGACTGCTTGGCTTTCTCCTTTCAATTTTTCCCCCATCTAGATAGATGAGTACCTCTTTTTGATTTAATGAGCTCGAGGAGGATAACACATGCTTGATATAACTCACCTTCGGTAAGTTCCTCTTCCTTTGTTTAACGAACCGGAAGAAGTAAGGGTTCGGTCCCATATGGGTTTGTCGATGTGTGCTTTAACGAGTGCAAAGATAGAAAACTCGAAGGTTTTTTGGGATTATAGAGTTTGGAAAAACACTTAAAAAGAGAACTCTCTCAGTTCCTTTTTCGTACAGTAGTCCAATGAGACCGAAAAAGGGTTAAACTATCGCTCGAAAGACTCCCTTTCTGACCTTTTAATGAGTGTGAAAGGAATCAAGGTCACTCGACAATCTTTTCATATTTAGAGAGTCTGAAAAGGGTTTAAAGGAGACTCCAGGGGGGTTCCTTTTTTGTGTGTTCATGTTCGTACGGGTCCAGAAAAGAGATAAAAGTTTACCCGGTTGCATTCTCATGTATTTACGAGCACGAGAAAGAACAAAGACTAAGATCGGTATGCCTCCAGCTTGAAAGCTGGTGAATTGACTCCAGAATGATCATCAAAGGCTGGAGACATGCCCCCCAAGCTTCAATTCATTCACCGACTTTGAGGTTGTCACCAATTTCTGTGCTAGATGGAGAAAAAGGATATAGGTGAATGAAATGAAGGTTGAAAAATGAGACCTAATGAAAGAATCAACTCGACATCTACGAGATCTGGTGAAAGACTCAACTTGAAGGGAGAGGTGATTGTTTCATTTTGTAACGAGCTTGACACAGGAAAAGAACTATGCTCAAGGTTCCAGGTTCGATCCCTAGATTGTTGTTTCAAAGCTAGTGGCTTGACTCCAAAATGATCATCAAAGGTTGGAGACATGCCCCCCAAGCTTCAATTCATTCACCGACTTTGAGGTTGTCACCAATTTCTGTGCTAGATGGAGAAAAAGGATACAGGTGAATGAAATGAAGGTTCAAAAATGATACCTAACGAAAGACTCAACTCGACATCTACGAGATATAGCGAAAGATTCAACTTGAAGGGAGAGGTGATTGTTTCATTTTTTAACAAGCTTGACACAGGAAAAGAACTATGCTCAAGGTTCCAGGTTTGATCCCTAGATTTTTGTTTCATTTTTTAACGATCTTGCTACAGAGAAGAAAACTATGCTCAAAACCTCTATTTCATTTTTTAATGAGCTTGCCACAGAGAGGAGAAACTATGCTCTTGATTTTCCCCAGTGGAGTCGCCAGTTTCTATTGTAGGAAAATCTCCCTGCGGACAGGTAGATCACCTCTAGAGCTTGAACTTAACCCTAGATAGAAAAGTGCTTATCATGGACACTGACTTCCTTTCAAATCTATCTAAACTAACACATGAGAAGGAAGGATGACAGAAGTACCTTTTTATCGACNTAGGTTGTAGGAAAATCTCCCTGCGGACAGGTAGATCACCTCTAGAGCTTGAACTTAACCCTAGATAGAAAAGTGCTTATCATGGACACTGACTTCCTTTCAAATCTATCTAAACTAACACATGAGAAGGAAGGATGACAGAAGTACCTTTTTATCGACGTTTGTCCCTGCACGCTCCAAGTGGTGCTCCAATCCTTTGCTCCTCACTGGTTCCTGTGGACAAAATAAGATACAACCACTTCCTACTCTATTGATATTATCTTGAAAATAGATCTATCAACTAGTGATAAGTTCACGTGACATTAGACACAAACTAGAAAGAAACAGGCCAAGCGTGTCATATTGATGAGAATAACGACAGCAGTACTTACAATCATAGATGCAAGTGCGACAACTTCGTCAAGTCCCCTTCGTCTAACCCTTTCCTGAAATCTCCACAACCTGGATGACAGTAGCTTCACTGATCACTCTCCTTTGGCTAACTATGAGTTTCCTCCAAGATCATAAGTTTCCTATATTCAGTTCTTCCTCCTTTCCACCATTATGGAGCCTGTTTATATAGGTTAAGAGGAGCTTAACCTCTTGAGTTATCTTTAGAACAAGTTGGGAACCTTCTCCCTATATTAGGGATCTCTTGATGAAACTAGGAATTCGAGCACAACTGCCTCCTAATCTCAAAGGATCCTCCCCTTATTCTCCTCAACGGGCCAACTATTGCCTCAGATTAGGCAGCGCTCCCTCAGAAGGGGCATCAGAGCATTGCAGTGCTCTCTGGTAAGCCTTGGGGAGCGCCAACGCTCTCAAGATGAGCAACGCTCCTTCAAAGGGGTCTGGGGAGAGTTATAACGCTCCCTGAAGCATGATAGGGGAGCGCCAGCGCTTCTGGAACTGAACTGGGGGAGCGTTCCCCCTCAAAACCTTTGTTTTTGGGCTCTTTTCAGGTGTCAAGATTTGTTTGACTTCAGTAGACCAGTTCTCCTCCTTCAAATTAGTATTATAAGTGTCTCCTTAGTGTCGTCGTCATGACAATATGTCTGAACATCATTTGCGACACTAGTGACCAACTTGCGACACTTGCAAAAGTTGTAGGGAAGATGTGACACTTACGACGAATGAGAGGGACATGCGACGCTTATCCAGCTGAGCAATTTTGATGTGTAACAAACATGGGTGACCAATGCCATGGGGAAAAGTAGTCTTCTAATATTGGATTAAAAGCTAGGCTCTATGGAATCACCCTCAACATCCTTATTTACATAATCTTTATCCTCATTTTTGTAGCACTAGTACATATGACCAAATTTGCAATGGTTTTTCATTGATATTGCCACACATATTCGTCGCAATTTCCACGAAAGGCGAGTTTTTTTTCGTCAGAATAATTTCGTCGCTATATCGATGATCTAGGTGTGCATGGAAACATCGACAAAATTATCTCTACATGTGTCACTAGATTCAAGTTCGATTAACCCTTTGCATCGTTGAAAGTGCAATGAACAACCGTGGCAATTACGACGAAATTTCAATGCAATTGCGAAGAAAGGTTTTGACAAGTCAAAAACTTACGACGCAGATGTTGTATGTGCAACAAAAAATTTTGGCAACTTGCAATGAAAATCTGTGGCAATAGCGACGACATGGATTCATATAGACCAAAGTTACGATGAAAATGTTGTATGTGCGATGAAAAACTATGGCAACTTGTGACAAAAGTTCGTCGCTATTGCCATGGTGGTCAAAATGTAATTTTTTTTTCTGATGAACTTACGTCAATATTGTGATGATGTCATTAAGTTTTTAAAAAAAAATTACACGAGATATGGTATTACCATATTACATTGTAATATGGTATTGTAATAAGGTATACCATATTACAATGTAATATGGCATTTCCATATTACAATGTAATATGGCAATGTCATATTACAATGTAATATGGCATTACCATATTACATTGTAATATGGTAATGCCATATTAACCCACAATTAATTGCAAGCCAACATGAAGAAATATGAGCTTGGAAAACAATTATTGTTTTGTATGGATTTTGTAGTTAGAAGATGTGAATTTTATATTGACCTAAGAAATATAAAATTCATTGTAAATTGGTTGATCCAAGATAATTTAATTGAACCAAGGTAATTCATGGGGTTACAAAATTATTTAGAAATGAGATGTCTCTTCAATGCACATTAGAAAAGACAAGTATAACCTTTCAATTCATTGCAGTTGAAAACCAAGTAACTGAATCTTTGACATGAAAGAATTGTAATGCATCAATATTAAATATAATGAAACTTGCAATTCCATTTGAAATCAAAGCAAATTTAGCATGATATATAATGGTGGAACCTTTTATACAAATAAGGAGTTGGATAACATAACACTTGAAACTTTTGTTGGTGCAATCATAATATACCCCAAATAAGATAAGGAATTGTACATCATAGTTAAGGCATTGAAGTATGATAAATATGATAAATATATACATTCGTTTATGATCTGAAAATAGAAGGCTGACTTGTTATGCTATGCAAGCACCCTCTACTTCATTAAAATTAAACTTTACAGGACCTCGCTTCATGTGTATAAAATATGCAAAATAAACTTATGTGTTAAGTTTATGCTTCTTCCTTTAAATGTTCATGTATCTTCTTATAAATGCTTATGTAAGAGTATATGTTCTTTTGAATGGTTAGATATGTGCTTGAAATGAAAACACATCAACACAAATTATAGCAAATAAACCATCAAATGCACAACAAAAACAACATGATAAAGGAGTTCACCCCCCTCCGGGCTACATCTCCTTGAGCCTTCATCAATGGACTTGGCTCTCTGGGATTAATTAGTCAAAATTTATTTTACAAGCTATTGCTCAACTCCAATGGAAAAAAAAAATTGTAGCATTGAGATCAGAACACATAAAAACCCCCAAAATGACTAAAAGAACTCTGAAAACGGATCATGGCTCATCCGGGCATGACCTCTTCTACATGTGGCCATAAGCTTCCCTAAGCTTCTCTTTGGAAAAAACACTAGTAAAAGTCTTCAAAATCCTCTGAAACCTGTCCCAATGTGTTCATAGCATATCAATTAGCCAAAAATGATTATTCAATCACAGAAAACAAACATAGGCTCACCAAACCATGTCTTCGATCAATGAGGGCTTCAAGCTCCCTTGAGCTTACTGAAACTTCAATGGTGAAAACATTGCAAAAGAAGTCTTCAAATGGCCTTGAAAATAGCACCAATGGATCCAGCACGTCCAAAAACCCCTGGCTGGGCTTTTACAGCACCTCAATTGGCCAAAAACTGAGAAAGTTAGACCTCCTCCATTTTCCTCCTTCTACTTTGCTGGAACTGGCTCTACAAAATGCACCTCTGTGTTCATGAACCAAGAACACACTCCAAAACGTGGGTTAAAACCTGGCACCGAACGGTTCCGAATAACCATGCAAACTGTAGGATGGTTAGGGCGCCTCCAGCCCCCAACCGCCTAGCTCTCGGGCATATGCTCACATGACCGTGCTCAAAGGCAAAAAGGGCTAATGGTTTTTAAAACCGTGCCAACCGTTCAAACCAAAATCAAAATGCGTGCCACTTTACAAACGGCATACGATATGGTCGTATGGCATAGGTTAAAACCTCAGGCTATAAATTTCAAACCCCGCACAAATATTAACACGCACACCATATAACCGTCGGGCTATGGTTCAAACCCCCGCGCAAACATTACAACCGCACACATATAATATATATGGCATTACAAACGTTGGTTTGTGCATTTAAATCCGCGCGCGCATATATAATATATAGTCATATATAAAATGGAACCATATATATATCACCTGCACACATATAACATATGGTTTAATGAAATGGGTTACGGTCATGTGTGCAGTCAAACGACCATGGGCCAGGGCTAAGCCCCGGCCCGACCCCCCGTTGGATATACAAACTTGCAAACTTAAATAATTAAAATCCCGCATTTATAACAAGGATTAATGCATGGCCCAAAGGCAAGTCGGACTTTTTTAAAGTGCTTGTATTGTGGGGAGGTCACCGGTTCAAATCCGGTCGGCTCTACATAATTTTGATAAACAAACCAAAATACCATTAGCCAATACTGGGGTGCCACGTGGTAGCCCATGACTGGGCCACGTGGCACCCAATCATTTGTCAAAAATCATGCCATGTGTCAAGGTATAACTCACCCAATTGTCATCCAATCGCAAACTGCCACGTCAGCATGATGGTACGGCCCTGCCACGTGGTCGTACGGACTATACGGACAGGTACAATTAGCATTCCAATTTTTTGCCTGTTTGGCTTGGTGGACAGATTGTGATATCTCCTCCATATGGACTCCATTTGCGAAAGTAAATATACCATTGGAATCAGGAAGATGAGACAGACGCAATGGCACTATTTTCGTTGCAATCCGAGCACTTTGAAAATTTAGCAAAATTTTGACCCCTGGTCCAGATTTTGATCACACCTTCCCACTGAAAGGCTTTTGGACCCACAAAAGCTTATCTATCTGATTTCAAGTTATATCAAAATCTTTTCGACAATCACCTAAATACGTTGACATGCCCTGCACTGCAACTGGCTATGTCCTTCAACCACTGCTCTCTGGCTGCTGCTGACCCACTGCTCTCTCTGTGCTTGGAAGACTGCCAACCTTCCCACCGAGAATTAAGTCCCTCTTTCGAACTCTTTGGCGTCAACAAAATCAGCTCTCCAATGGCTGCAAAAACTTCCTGCGACATCTTGTCACAAGCCAAGAAAAACATCAATCTTGAAAACAAATCATACAAGATTGAAAATGATGCCAACAAAAATCTTTTGTTTTTCAAACAAACTATCACACCCTGTACTCCATCAAAGTACATGGTGTTTTCAAAATCAACTTCCAAGTCAATAAACACCATCGAATAAACACAATTCGAACAACACGATTGACCCAACATAGTCGTCAGAAAATCATCAACACTAGTCGAAACTTCATTCGAAACATCATATCGACCTTCCCATAAATGCACACATAATGCGGAAAAGTGCATTTACAATCAGAAAAATGCAAGTGTTACTTGCGTAAGAAATCCAACCATTTCTTACCAAACCAACTGAATGGTGACTTTTTCTATAGAACATCGTCCTCTTGTGAATCATCTTGACTCACATCAATGATGGAATCTCCACTTCCATTCTTACCAATCTTCTTATACAACTGCTTTTGAGGCTGTGGACGAATAGTTGGATGCAACGTCCAACATTGGTCAACAAGATGACCCCGCTTCTGACAATGAGTGCAAACCTTTTGCATCCTCCTTTCACGCTGTCTTCGCTTAGAAAGTTTCTTGAAAGCGGCCAATCTTTTCCAACACTTTGAAACATGATGGTTATACAAACCACAATATGTACAAGGATTCTTTCTTCCAAATTTATCATGCTTAACATAATTAAATGCAACTGAATGATAAGAGGAATTATACCTTGAACATTCACCTTTATTGCCTCTGTGAGGAGGTGAATCCGAAGAGTTACAAGATCTCCTTTGAAGACCATCAACAATGTTTGTGTCCTCATCACTGTCACAACTACATTTGCATTCATCCTGAATACAAGCCTTGCATGCTGAAGGGATCGAACTTTCAACAAAAGTTCTCGAACTTTCACCTTTAAAGCCTTCCTGAGGAGGTGAACTTGAAACAAAGTTTATGCTTGGAACTTTTCCCCTTGTCTCCTCGACTTTGGAATATGCTCTATCTTTCCGTTCATAACCAAGACCACAATACCTAGGTCTTTCTTCAACAACAATAGGCTTAACAATGCCTTGTGCATGCTTACCTAAACCTTTACCTTCATAGCCCATTTTAAACAACAACTTGGACCCTATTCTTCTTGTGTGACTCTCAAAACCACCAAAACATTCATCTTTAGAGGAATTAGAAGATAAACTAACATTGCATACCTTATGTTCATGCATGTAATTAGTAAAGGTTTCCTTTGCCTCATGGAGTTGAATCTCCATCTCATGCAACCTTTGCAAAAACTGGTCTTTCTCCTGCTTCATGGACATCAACTACTCTTCAAGGGCAATGTTATTATCATACATCTCTTTCATCAAATATTTCATGAGTATAATTTATTCTTTAGAAAATGGAAATGTATGAGAACTATCACTACTTGAAGCTTCTGCCATCTTTGCAAACTTTAACACAAAACTTGCACAAAAACCAATAGCTAAATCTCAAGCTATCAATGACAAACACATGAGAAAAACAAACTTGTGCTATGGTACCACCTGATCTGAAAATAGAAGGCTGACTTGTTATTCTATGCAAGCACCCTCTACTTCATTAAAATTAAACTTTACAGGACCTTGCTTCATGTGCATAAAATATGCAAAATAAACTTATGTGTTAAGTTTATGCTTCTTCCTTTAAATGTTCATGTATCTTCTTGTAAATGCTTATGTAAGAGGATGTGTTCTTTTGAATGGTTAGATATGTGCTTGAAATGAAAACACATCAACACAACTTACAACAAATAAACCATCAAATGCACAACAAAAACAACATGATAAAGGAGTTCAACCCCCTCCGGGCTACATCTCCTTGAGCCTTCATCAATGGACTTGGCTCTCTGGGATTAATTAGTCAAAAGTTATTTTACAAGCTGCTGCTCAACTCCAATGGAAAAAACAAACTGTACCATTGAGACCAGAACACATAAAAACCCCAAAAATGACTGAAAGAACTCTGAAAACGGATCATGGCTCATCCGGGCATGACCTATTCTACATGTGGCCATAAGCTTCCCTGAGCTTCTCTTTGGCAAAAACACATGTAAAAGTCCTCAAAAGCCTCTAAAACCTGTCCCAATGTGTTCAGAGCATATCAATTAGCCAAAAATGATTATTCAGTCACAGAAAACAAACATAGGCTCACCAAACCATGTCCTCGATCAATGAGGGCTTCAAGCTCCCTGGAGCTTACTGAAACTTCAATGGTGAAAAACTTGCAGAAGAAGTCTTCAAATGGCCTTGAAAACAGCACCAATGGATCCATCACGTCCAAAATCCACTGCCTGGGATTTTACGGCACCTCAATCGGCCAAAAACTGAGAAAGTTAGACCTCCTCCATTTTCCTCCTTCTACTTTGTTGGAACTGGCTCTACAAAACGCACCTCTGTGTGCATGAACCAAGAACACGCTCCAAAATGCACGTTAAAACCTGGCACTGAATGGTTCTGAATAACCATGCAAACTATAGGACGGTTAGGGTGCCTCCATCCCCCAACCGCCTAGCTCTCGGGCATATGCTCACATGACCGCGCTCAAAGGCAAAAAGGGCTAACGGTTTTTAAAACTGTGCCAACCATTCAAACCAAAATCAAAATGCGCGCCACTTTACAAAGGGCATACGATATGGTCATATGGCATAGGTTAAAACCTCGGGCTATAAATTTCAAACCCCACGCAAATATTAACACGCACACCATATAACCGTCGGGCTATGGTTCAAACCCCCGCGCAAACATTACAACCGCTCACATATAATATATATGGGATTACAAACGTTGGTTTGTGCATTTAAATCCGTGCGCGCATATATAATATATAGTCATATATAAAATGGAACCATATATATATCACCCGCACACATATAACATATGGTTTAATGAAATGGGTTACGGTCATGTGTGCAGTCAAACGACCATGGGCCGAGGCTAAGCCCCAACCCGACCCCCCGTCGGATATACAAACATGCAAACTTAAATAATTAAAAGCCTGCATTCATAACAAGTATTAATGCATGGCCCAAAGGCAAGTCAGACTTTGTTAAAGTGCTTTTATTGTGGGGAGGTCACTGGTTCAAATTCGGTCGGCTCTAGATAATTTTGATAAACAAACCAAAATACCATTAGCCAATACCGGGGTGCCACGTGGCAGCCCATGAATGGGCCACGTGGCACCCAATCATTTGTCAAAACTCATGCCATGTGTCAAGGTATAACTCGCCCAACTATCAGCCAATCGCAAACTACCATGTCAGCATGATGGTACGACCCTGCCACATGGCCGTACGGACTGTACGGACAGGTATAGTTAGCATTCCAATTTTTTGCATGTTTGGCTTGGTGGACAGATCGTGATATCTCCTCCATATGGACTCCGTTTGTGAAAGTAAATATACCGCCGGAATTAGGAAGACGAGACGGACGCAATGGCACCATTTTCATCACAATCTGAGCACTTTGAAAATTTAGCAAAATTTTGCCCCCTGGTCCAGATTTTGATCAGTTTAGGCATTGAAGTATCCTACAACATTTTGAAGTATAGGCATTGAAGTATCCTGCAACATTTTGATTCGGTAATCAAGTTGTATGATAAATATATACAAAACCACAT
>JASDQU010418455.1:0-10236 GCA_032191745.1 Picea mariana
AAAGTAACGTGCTCCGTTCATTCCAGTGGAGCGATGATTGTACTGATTTGAAATTTGAATGGACAGGTATCGTCGGCAGCACAATCTCTTTATTCACGATGGAACATCCCGCTCCGATAATGGCTCACACGTTCCTCTTATCAAGTAGAAAGTATGGTGTAGCCGACTATTCTTACGACTTAGGTTGCCAGATGTACTACAATGTTACGGCTGCCCATTTTCACGATCACATCATGTAAGTTGTTTATCACAGGGTAGCTGAGATTTTTTTTAATTTAAAATTTGATTTGAATACATTTTTTTTAGCAGTGGTCTAAACGTTATGTTTTGTTATTTTGGTTATTTTTTATTGAATTTTTGTGTTTAATTTTGCTCTAAAGATGGTGGTGAGAAAGTGAGATTTAAGTGGTTAAGTATGTATAACGAGGAAGCTTGAAGGGTATTTGAAGTGTTGTAAATATTATTAGCATGAAAATTTTATATTTTTTTAAAAATAAATATTTTAATATATTATTTTGGAATATCTTTAGGTACTTTTCTTTTATAAGAATAAGACAAATTAACATCTCAATAACAATTGATTTATAAAGAGAAAACATATTATAAAATGAAATTTGATGTTAAAGTTAGAAGAGGAAACAACTTTTCCTTCAAAGGACCACTCTACTTACACCCAATTGATAAAAAAAAATAATTAAATACTTATAAATAAAGGATTGAATTTGAATTAGTGGCCACACTCTCACCTTATGTTATACATTCAAAAATAAAGTAAAAGTGTTGATTATGTCAAATCCTCGATTCACAATATGAACTATGAGCCACTAAGTTTTTTTATTATTATAAAAAAGCTTTTCATTTTCTCTCTCTTTCTAAATTATGATATGAAAAATTATACAATTTAAAAATTAACACCTTCGACCTAAACTGTGAAATTGCAAGAAACCTAAAATGTGAAATTGCAAGAAAAGATATTAGAGCTACTTCTAATTATTTTAATACCACCATTAAGATAACATTATATTTTCTTAGTAAAAATAACATAAAATGTTTTGGGTTAATATTATCCCTAAAAACATGTAATGATTTAAGTAATATTCATTTTTATATAAAAAATAACATAAAATGTTTTGGGTTAATATCATCCCTAAAAACAACATGTAATGATTCAAGTAATATTAACATAAATGAATGTAAGTACAAAATTTATGTTTCCTCTCAAGTCTTTGAAGACACCTAGACCACTCATCACTACATTAAAGTTTTTTAAGCTTTTTTTCAAAAAAAAATTGCTCAAAATTATATTAAGATTATAATTTCCTTTACATCATCAAAACCATATTAGATGGTCTATTGTAAGTCCCTCAAAAGTTCAGTACATAGCTAGTCAGCCACTACTACAATCTGAGTATTGTTGTACTTTTCAAAAAGTAGAAATTCTCTTCAAAATATTTATCCTACTTCAATCCAGGCATGGATGATTAATCCCCTTACATAATAGATTTTTATACCATACGATTAATTCTCAACCTTTTAGAAGGCGAAATAGTTCAAAAATTCGAAACTCTTTTAAACAAAACAATATAAAAAACCCCAAAATGTAATTAAATGTTTAAAAGTCGGCATGGGCATTAAACATCTTGCTAATAACAAAGTGAAGTATATTGAAAGATACCAAATGGAGATCTTAAAACTTGAGAGTTTGATATTAATGCCTCATATCAAATATGTTTTCCATCAAGATGTCAAGCAATGATCTGGTGGATATCGGTGGCCACCCACCTCTTCCAGCGGGCTCTCATACAACTTTCATCTTGGCAGTTTTTTTCTATCTTTTCGGGTCCTAAACTTTCGGGGTTGTTTTGAGGCCCTAATGATCCAGATTATTTTGGGCACGAAATGAGCGAAGATATAATAAAGAAATGTATAGAGATATATCTGATATCCAATAATATGACATAAATATAGCATAGATATAACAATCAACACAGAAATATAGTAATACACAATTTCTATTAATGAGCGAAATGTACAAAACTGTAAAATACAGAGTGAATGAACTCGCTAGAATGGTGGCATCTTATCTCTGAGAAGAGATGTGATGGCTATGCTCATTCTCAAGAAGATGATTGTTACAATGAGGCTCCAAAGGCATTTTTAACATCAGGAAAATCCAAAACCCTAACCACGGAAGATGAAAAGCCAAAAGGTTTGCGAGCCCCGATGGGGGTAGTTGATACGTCAACTTCTTGAGGGCATAACTTTGGTATACGATCTATGTTTGGGGTGCTCAATACATCATTAGAAAGGTCTAACCGAGAAGAATGATTTTTGGGTAGCCCAGGCTAGTGCCTTTAGCAGTTGCCTTCGACAGCTTCTTGGGCCCCAAATCCTCAAAAAACGTTGTTAAGGGCCTCAAAGCGGCCCTAGAAGTTTAGGAACCGAAAATTGCTAACAATAGTAAATTTTCAAAGAACTGTTTTGAGCCAGTTGGAATAGGTGGGTGGTCATCGATATCCTCTTGGATCAATCCTCCCTCCTTAGGAAGCAATGGTGTCCATTGCGTTGAGTTCCTGAGGGAGAGGGGAGAGTGTTTGCTGAATCTAAATCTTGGTGAGTTGCTTGCCTTGTTGGAGAAGTCGCGTTGTTTAGCTTGTTGAAGACTGTCACGAACCTGTTACTGGAAGGTTTGGACCTTTTTAACTAGACTAGCTACATGAGATGATTGTGTGCAGAAGGAATCCTTGCGCTTTTCTTCTATCTTGTCGACCTGCTTTTGTTGGACATAAGGTGCTTGGACTAAGGCTGCAGTGGTTTCAGTGTTCTTCTGTTCACCTTTTGAACATACCGTGAAGAAGCTAAATTTTGTAGTATGAGATACTACCTTGCAACACTGTTTAGGTGGGCAGTAGTTGGAACTACCTTTAGTATCCTGTAGAGATGACCCCCCTAAGTAACAATGGCACTACGAGGTCAGGACCATAAATAGCACGGCACTTCCACATATATGGTTGGCCCAAAAGATCATCACAGACATCCAGTGTGGAAACATCACATAATACCTCATCCTTGAAGAGTTGGATGCCATAAGACATACAACACTGTTGGCTGACACGGAGATCTCGTCCCTAGCGAAGCCACCCTGTGTTGTATGGATGCGGGTGTGGTGTTGTCGACAATCCCAACTGTTTGACGACTTCTGCTAAGATGAGGTTTTTATGGCTTTCGCTATCAACATTGAAATGCAACGGGGTACCCTTCACCCACATCTATGAATGGAAGAGGCACTCCTCCTCTTCGGGATCTATTGGTTCTTCTAGTTGAATTATTGTGATCGCAAGAGCAGTAGTGGGCTCTGCGTCGATGATCTGTCTTCTCCCATTATTTTTTGAATCAGATTTTGAATCTGGGTTTGACTCTTTTTCTTTTATCTCGACTACCAATGACTGTTTTGAGCAACATTCATCAATGTTGTGCCAGATGATTTTGTGGAAGTCGCACCACTTCCCGGTATCCTTCTTTGTCTTCCCATTGTCCTTCTTTTCTTACGGCTTGGACTAGTTTTCAAGAGGTTGTTTGTTAGGATCATCTTCATCATGTTGTTATTATGGGTTTGCAAACCCAAAGTCTCGTTTGTTCTAGCGCCTAAATTTATGCTCGATCTTGACAACATATCAATAGGCAGTTCACAGTGATGAGATGTCTAGGAAATCCATTTCGGTTTGGATGTACCTATGCAAAGCCCCGCTTGATACCCAACTTGGTGCGCAAGGTATGGAAAGTATTTGTGAACTCCTACACTATTTGGCCCCTCTCTTTCTGCGGTGTGGTCCATCTCATGTATTGGTCTTCATAGTTACCAATGGGGTAATATTGTTCCCTTACCGTATCCACAAAAAATCCCAAGTGGGTTCGGCCCCATATATTCCAAACTCCTTTGTGGAACTTTGCTCCCAATAAGTTTCCCACCAATGTTTGACATGGGAGAGAGATTTAAGGAGTGCGAAGGTGATTTTTTCCCTGTCTGAAAAATTGTAAACAAAGAAATAACCTTCTAGTAGATTTAACCATTTTTCTAGGTCATATGAATATATCTGTAATTCAAATACAAGAATATCAAAATTAACTTGTACCTTGAAAGGCGAGGTGCCTCCAAAGTGGTCGCTTGATTAATATGTGCCTATTGTTATTGGCAGGCATTAAAGGATGTGGGAAAAATTCTCTATCATTCTGTCCCTCTGTCACGTGAGAGCTTGCTCAAGCAACAAATTAATAGAATCTTTTGTTCTGTCGCTTTTCTTTTCTTTTTCCATGGAGGGTTTCTTGGGTGTGCGAGAGCAATTGTCCTCAAGAGAAATAAGCTCGAGACCCAACTTTCTATACTCGAACCTCGTCAAGGACATGCACTGAAAAACGATCAAGAGCAGTCTTCTATGACACCACTGATCCAGATTATTTTCGACATGAAATGGGAGCGGAGATATAATAAAGAAATGTACAAAGATATATCAAATATCCAATAATATGAGATAGACATAGCAGAGATATAACAATAAACACAGAAATAAAGTAATACACAATTTGTATTAATGAGGGAAATGTACAAAACTGCAAAATGCAGAGTGAATGAACTCGCTAGAATGGTGGCAACTTATCTCTGAGAAGATATGTGATGACTACACTCATTCGCAAGAAGATTATTGTTACAATGAGGCTCCAAAGGCCTTTTTAACGTAAGGAAAATCGAGCCCATAGGGGTTTGGTCTAGTGGCCAATGAACTTACTATTAAGGCGTTCATGTTGTTACGCAAGTCACGAGTTCAAAGATCGATTTATCCAGAGGTGTGCTTACGGGCTGTGTGATTCTCCCTAGGGGTTATAAGGTAGCCGACAAGATTTGACCCCATGTCATGCAAGTACGATACTACTGTTGTTGCCAATTTCACTTGCTAAAAAATGTCCCCGAGGTGTAGGGTAGTTGGTGACAGAGTGTGTTGTTAAGGCACTCCATGATGTTAAAGTCACTAGTTCGAAACATGCGGGGACAAAATAAAATCCAACCATGTTAAGTGTTGGTGTGGCTCAAGCCAGGTTCAATCCCAGGGTAATTTTGACGGCTTAGATGTCCCTCGGTCATGGTTTCTTAGCCACTGGTTAGTCTCACATGTCACGGAAAAACTAACAAACCAAAAAAAAAAAAATAAGGGAAATCCAAAACCCTAACCCCAGAAGATAAAAAGCCAAAAGGTGTGTAGGCCCCGATGGGAGTAGTTGATAGGTCAACTTCCTGGGGGCATAACTTTTGCATACGATCTTCGTTTAGGGCGCTCAATACACCGTTGGAAAGGTCTAACCGAGAAGAACGATTTTCAACTAGCCCAAGCCAATGCCTTAGGAATCATTGGGGCCCCAAATCCCCAAAAAATGTCGTTTATGGCCTCAAAATGGCCCCAAAAGTTTAGGAACCGAAAAACCGTTAACAATAGTAAATTTCCAATGAACTATTTTGAGTGAGTTGGAATAGGTGGGTGGCCATCGAGATCCTCCTTGATCACCTAAACAATGTTTTTTGGGCCCGCCACAATCACGCTATAGACAAAGTCAAAGTGTGACAACATAATCTTTATTCCTCAGATAGACCTTTCCAACGGGCCATCGTGCGCCTAAAATGGAGATTGTATGAAAAATTTACGACCCCAGGAAGTTGATGTACAAACTTACCCCATCGAGGCCCACATGATTTTTGGCGCTTCATCTCCTATGGTTAGGTTTTTGGATTTCTAGGGTTTTTTTTTTATTTCTTGATGCTAAAAAGGCCTGGAGGCCTCATTGTAATGTGCTCAGACGAATGCACATAGCTGCCACATCTCTTCTCAGATATTAGCTACCATCATTCGAGAAAGATTGATTTCATTATACATTTTACAATTCCAGCGGATTTTTTATTTAATAGAAGTTAAGTTCCATTGTATCTCTATTATTGTTCTTTGTATATCTGTGTTAATGTTATAGATCTATGTTTCATTAATAAATCCATATCAATGGTATCATAGCAGTATGTTCTTCATTTGTTTCTGTGTGCATGGATCTATGTTCCACTACCATCCATGTTGACAACATTAGCAATGATAACATCAGAAATATGACTGCAAATGAACTAATATGTTTGTAATACTTGCACGACATTAGCTTATCTTGAAGCAAAGTATGATTGAACTTCTATTCTACAATCATCTCATGTTCTTGCTTAAGATCAATTGCTTGATTTGGGACAATTATAGGTGTGTTTCTTGCATGAGCTTCCTTCCTTAATTGTTCCATTGTTTGAAGATATTGATTTTCTTTTAAGTGATGAGCATGTACAACATATTTATTGCCTTATTTGATTAAGTGATATTGATTTGTTCCCTGTAGAAGATTGCTCTGCGATCATACAAATAAGGACTGCCTAAGACCATTCCACATTCATTGAGTGACACCACATCACACGTTACCTCATCCACAAACTTAGATGAAATTGCAAACTTTAGAGTGCATTGCTTTGTTATGTGCAATTTATGATTGTTGCTTATCCATTTAAGTGAGTAAGGTTTATGATGCATATGAGTGTTTAATCCCAACTGTTTAACCACTTCCTCTGAAATCAAGATAGATTGAGATCCACTATCTATCAATGTGTCAACCTTAGTATGCCTCACTATGACCCTTATGTGAAGCAATTTACTTATAGAATCATATCCATCACCAATTTTACCTGTCAAACCAACCACTGTGATTTTAGATTCATCACCTGAATCCGATCCCAAGTCTGTTGGTCATGATGCTGCTGCAACTATTTGGTTCCCTTTTCTCTCTTTGAACCACTTTGGTCTCTTCTCGGGATGCAATTTCCATCAATGGTAATCATCATGCCCTTCTTTCTTGCAATGCTTGCAAGAGAGCTTCTCTTCCTTTCTTGCCACTAAATTTTCCTTCTTTCCATTCCACTTCCTTTTGTCCTCTTTTCTTGAAGACGATTCCCCTGATACACCAACTCCTGTTTTCCTTGCCTCAATGTATGTCACTTGAACATAAACCTCATCAATATTAGTAGGTCCAAACATAAATATAGTGTTACGAATGTGTGCAGGTAAACCTCTTATATACTTCATAGGAGTTTCTTGGGTATGTAATGGAATGTCTAACATTAATTCCATCTTATGAAATTTATCTGTGTATTCTTTCATTGTTTGTCCCTTTCTTAGTTTAAGACCTTTCCATTCAATTAAATCCTTCTCTTTATAACCCAAAGGATAAATTGCTTTCTAAGTGCATAAACAAAAACTTTCCATGATGGAAATACATTACCAACTTGTTGCGTGCCATTTTGCAACTTGCTTTACCACCAGATGAACATTATGCCTGCAAGTCGAAGCGATGGCAATTTGATTTGAATTTCCTCATCCTTGATTTGTAGCACACTACAATAAACTTCCATCTGTTTGACCCAGTTATCAAGCCTCTCTGCATTGACTTCACCATCATACATGGGTAATTCAAACTTCACATCAAGCCTAAGTAAAGACATATCATTTTTATGTTTATGGGAATGTCTTCTTGCAGTGGACTTAGAACTTGTACTTGAAGAAGAATAATTTTATGGAGAAGAAGGAGGTGAAGGAGGAGGTTTAGGAAAGAGTTTAAAAAAAAAGAACAAGTGGGGTGGCCTATCCCACACTTGATGACTGGTTAGTATCCTTTTGGAGGACCAAAAGGTCTTAGTGGGGAGGCGTGATCCAAAATGGATCTAGGAACCAAAATGGGTCTAGGAAGGCCTAAAAATAAAAGTGCTCAGAATCGCTTCAAAATGGACGTGTGTGTAGGCATCGTCATTACAAACCCAATGCAACTTGAATGGGCTCAAATGGATGTTGTATGAGAAAGATATCGCATTCTGTTAATTTTTTCAAACATGCAAAAAGTCAAACTAGTCAAAGTCAACACTGACGTCAGCAGGTACAACATGTGACATCAGCATGCATCAGGATGATGTCAGCATGATGTCATGATGACATCATCATGCTGATGTGGTGTCATCCAGAGGTGACACATGGCAGGTGACGTGGATGTACGGATGGACACGTGGCAGGTGACTGTATAGTATGGCCTGACACGTGGCAGGTGATTGGGCTGTACGAAATGGCATGTGTTAGACAAGTGGCATGTTCACTAAGCAGGTGTTGATATGCAGGCGAATCACATCATGACACATGTCTAGTTGATGGATAATGTAATTGTGCCACATGGCCCAGTCATAGGTTGCCACGTGGCACCCCTCCATTGGTTGGTTGTGGAAATATTTTATGGACTCCATAGGAGTCGAACCCATGACCTTCACGCGTGGCGAATGGTTTTGGCAGGGCTGGGCTACCAGCCCGCCCACATTAGTTCTTGTAATATAAGGTTTAAACCTTATATTTAAGCTTGCAGTAAAGTATTTTCGGTGGAGAAAAGGCCTGGGGCCTAGCCCGAGCCCCCGACACAACACATAAAACCTTAACATCAAACCACTCCTTTATACTTTGATGTGGATTTGTGGGGATAGCACCTAGTCAATCGGGATAGCCCGTCAACCAAGGCGGGTGACCAGACGCTAGGAACCAGGGGCCAAGCTAACAGAAAGGCACGTGGAGGATTAGGACAGGGCCATATGGCCAAGCCACATGACCAGGGGTCGGAGGTTAAGGGACCAGTGCATAGCGCTTGGCCACATCGAGGGCGCGCATATGACCAAGGGCTCGGAATTCAAGGGTTGCGCCCTATTTTGGCCCAAAAGTGGGTTTTTTAACTATATTATAAGATTTTAATTGATTTTTAGCTTGATATTCATGGATTTGGGCCATTATTGGAGGATCTGGAGCTCTTTTTGAGTCCAGATCTTGGGAGGAAGTTGGTAGGATGTTACCAACTTGAAATCTATATAAAACAGAGGTTCTTGGCAGCCTTATATAGGTTCATAAGAGGAGAAATGCTGAAGAATTAAAAAGCCAAAGCCATTTTTATGCAGGGAAGCCATTGAGGAGAGCAACTTTGCAGGCCATTTATGGGAGCTTCGTTCATCCATTTTCAGTGTTGTCAGTTGTGTTGGGTATAGGTCATGTACATATGCGAGATGTTGTGCAGCAGGCCACGTATATGTGGTGAAGCCTAAAGAAAATGGCTATGCACGAAGATTGCAGTTTGATGAGATGGTATAACTCTGTGATGTAGGGTCTGACATGGTTTATTGCAGGTTCTGACACTGTTTGTTGCAGGTTTTCATGATTCTATATTGTATTATGTAAGGTGATGATGTAAAATAAAATATTGGGTGCATGGCACTAACCCATGAACATGGATTGATGCATTTTCTGTTGAAGAACAATGTTGGTTATGACAGTGAAGTTATGGCACCTTGGTAATGTGATATATCTTGATGATATATTGGAAGCTTACTTGTTGGAAAGCTTGATGCATGAATTTAGAATATGGATGGAATACACATTGGGACATGTGGTTGGTGAATTGATTAGGTGATCATGTTGTACATCATTGATGATTCATATCTTTATCTATAATTGATACATGTTTGGTACACTCATAGATGGCATATGCTTGATGATACTACACCATTGGTACTACTTGATTAGCACAACAATTGGCATTTGTTTGAGATACATGATTATGGCACTTGGTTCATGATGGAGACATATCATGAGTGATATGATACATTCTTTGGCATGTTGGTAGATGCACATGGTTGGTATATTGGTAGATGCACATGGTTGGCATATTGGTGGATGCACATGGTTGGCATATTGGTAGATGCACATGGTTGGCATATTGGTAGATGCACAAGTTGGCATATTAATAGAGGCATATGATTGATACATTCCATGGATGATATATTTTGGCACATTTCATGATGTTGATGTACATAGGTGTTGTGCATGATGAGCACACATTTTTGTACAGGATGTACCTAGTTGATATTTTGCTCATGATTCTTTATTTCATTGTTGACATATACTTTGCTTCATGATGCTTGGTATGGCATGAGTTTGATGCATGAATAGGTCCAAGGATCGTTATATGGTATCACATTGTTCATCTTGCAGAGAAGATAGGGGAGACATACCCATAGGGGGAGTCATTCTTCTTCCCATGATTCTAGGAGGAGATATTTATCAGATGCATACCTAGAAAAGAGCCCTATAT
>JASDQU010418460.1:0-10236 GCA_032191745.1 Picea mariana
AATAAAGGCAAGAATGGGCATGGAAAAAATGCATCCATGATAGGTACAACTCACCTTCTACAAAGGCACCCATGGATAACATTATGCATCCTTGGCTCTCATTGCACCCACATGTCTGGACATCCCCTAGCCACATCACCTCACTTACATGGCTTGGATGAAATCCTCCCGGAAACTTTCCTTTTCTTCTGGATACTAGCCCAATAGGACGTCTTGTCTTTTTCTCCAATCTTGTATTGCAGGTTTTTGTAATGTCTTTGAGATACTGACTGATATATTAGGGGTTTTATGCCTATGTTTAATAATATTGATGATGAAATGTGATTGACATTGTTATGATCCCTATGACTGATGAGCCCATGGAGGGCATAGCTTTTGATGTGCAGGACCATGCCCGATGGACAGGTTCCATTTGGACCGGTACACATGGGGAGATGATCAGTTCAGACCTCCATGGGGCTGAAGAGCCCACCAGATGGATGCTGAGACCCCATCAGGGGGCAGAGAAAGGATGGTGGTTGATCAGGGTTTTGCACCAGAGAAGAAGAGAATGTTCCATCAGAGGCACTCTGGCAGAGCCCGGCCTAGGGGGATTGACCCACTTCCAGTGAAACGTTTTCCCTGGATGGCCCAGGACGTTACCTATGAGCTCATGATGTCATCTTGAGTGTGTGGTAGTTTGAAAAGGCAGTTGACACATGTGGCATGATGGAGAGACCCAAAGCGGGCTAACATTTTTTTCTTTATTGCTGCATTTGCCCTAAAAAGGGGCTAACGTCTCCCTTAGAAGGGGTGACATCTCACTTTTTGCTCAATTAGGGTTTTAAAATGAAAATTTAATGTAAAACAGTATTGTTTTGGTATTTTGGCCTTGTCGGCCTTTTTATGACCTAAGAGTTAAATTAGGTCATTGATACAGTATATATTGAGGGTTTTCACTCTCATTTTATGAGGAATTATCACTCACTCATTAGTGAGGTCTGATTTTAGCGCCCTATTCGGGTTTTTGGCTGAACTAAGTGATGCGCACTTGTTGAAGGAAGAGATTTTTTGGCATTTATGGTGTTTCTCTTGAAGGAAGGTGTTATAACTAGGGTTTGCATGGTTATTTCTTCATGACTTGTAAGTATTTTTCTGCAAAAATTCTTGATTGAATTTTTGTAGTTTGATTTCTTGCATCTATTTATAAATATTGTTGAATCAAAACCCTAGGGGACAAACACACAAGTAGGTTGTTGTCTCTTGTCCCCTAATAGAGAAGCCTTAAGCCATTGAAGAGGAAAAAGAGAGCCTAGCCATAGCTACACTCTTTTTTCTTTCTCCCTTATGCTAGCCGTACCCTTTTGAGCCAAGAAGAGTGAGACATCCCTAGTCTAGGCTCACTACATCAGGGCCGTACTGTTCTAGGGTTTGCTAATAGGCCTTGCTCTAGCAACACCTCCCTCAGCAAAACCTCTTGTATTGGTCTATTTTTCTTGTTTTTGGGCTAGCCGTTTGCCGGGAAGGAGGAGAGAGCACAAGGCCTTTCTTTTGCAACACCAGAGTGAGCCTCTCTCCCCTAGGGTTTTTCTTTTAAGTCCTTGCTCTAGCAACACCTTGAAACCTTTCCCTCCGGTCCTTTAAAATCTCTTTCCCTTCAACTCTTGCGTCCATCATTTATTGACTCCTTTAACCCTAAGGCACTAATCTCTAGCCTCCAACATTGAAGTGAAATCAAATCCAAACACTCTTGAACTTATTTTAAACTGAAACCCTAACTACACTAAACCTAACCTACTAACCCTAAGTTGTTGACGTCATCATTGAATATTTCATCTTTATTGCAGCAACGTTTTGACTTTTGAGTAGTTGAATGGTAGTTGAAGGCATTAATTGAGTTAAGAAGTTATTTGTTATATTGAATGTTGTATCATTCAAGTATTTATTGATGAAGTGATATTAATGCCATTGCTATTTTGTAAACATTGACTTCTTCAACATTTAGCTTTCAAATTGCTCATATTGAATATCAGATAGTCATTGATTTATATGAAGTATTAACCAAGATTGCACGTATCAGTTTCCTTGTTGTATTGTCTCAAGCATGTGCTTCTCTTTTCTTTGGTTATACTCTGTTATTTGTTGTTTATTCGGGACTATCTGATTGGCGGTAATTTGTGAGGGGGAAATTTGTATTTGTACTATTAGCCTTTTCCCTTTCAAAACCCAAGGTTACCGGGGATGTCTCCCCTGGGCCTAGCCTCCCTAAATAGAAAGAGCCTCCCCATTGTGGTGACATTGGGCAGGGAAGGTTCCTGTTTCACCAGTTTGACCTACTATTCTTTAGCCTTTCTTGCATCTACAAACTGTGCAATAAAAGAAACAATAGGCTAGGGTTAAGTACCTCAGAGATGAAAAGGATTAATTTCTACCATAATGAATTGCAATTTGGTATGGTTGATATGGTGTTGGATTCATTGTTTTTAATAGATAACAGACAAAAGTGAGATCTCAACGAGAGAAATGATTTGATATTGGTCATTTGATGGTTCACTACAGTTCGAGTTAATAGCAAAGAAATCTAGATGGCCAAAAGAGAGAAGACAAACTTGAAGAAAGGTAGGCATATTCAAGGCATGTGCTCTTCTGCTTTGTTATGATGGCTGAAATTGCTAAGCATGGTAGAAAGGAATATGCTCTTATATGCCTTTCTAATATCTGTGGATACTCATGATGTTTGCTAGTAGATTAGTCAGGGATATTGCATATTCCTGATGTGTTTTCCAGAAATTGTGATCAGAACCTAGCACTAAACCCTCAGTACCTGAGTTTATGATATATATTATTTGATTTTTGTTTGAACACTGCAACGGGTAAGAATATTGGATACATCTATTTAAAAAACCAATGGAGGGAAGTTACATGTTTATATACTTTCAAAAGCAGAGACGAACATCACAATAGTGAAGGTGTTAAAGCCTAGATCTCTACATCCGACCTATTAGTTATCAAATAGCTCTTGATAATGATGAGGGCGACAAGTCTGTGTTGCATGTAAGAAAACGTGTATGTGTAGATCATCAACATGTGTTAGCTTCGATGGGAATTTGGTGTCTAGTACACCGACTCCCAAGATTATTCGGTCGCATGAATCTAGTCCAATCACGAGACAAGAAAACACTCGAGCTTGTAGTGTAATAATTCCAATAAGACGAAGTTAGTAGCTTGTCACCATTCAGATTGAGAAATATTTTAACAAGGGGATGAACTTTTTTTAGGTTTTCAACTATAATTTGGTTTTCAGATTTTTTCCAATCCACAAGATTTGGGTATGGATATTGGGTGATAGGTATAAAACTAATAGATCTTCCAAGTGAATTTATAATTACCTAAAATACTTAGATCTTTTAAAATAATGATGAAAGATTAACTTTTATTATTAAGAAAAAAAATCATTTATCTTTTAAATTATGTAAATATATTTTTCAGTCCATGCAAGTTTGGTGTGAATCTCTTAAGTGAATTATCATTTAAAAAAATTAAGTCAAAACAATTATAAAAATCTCTACTTTAATTTTGAGAATTTCAAAAAATACTCATTTTTCTACTTTCAACTTGATAACAGAGAATTGGAACTATGGATACTTTCAACTTGATAATAGAGAATTGGGCGGCAATATTTCAAATACGGAGTCAGATGAATTTAGAAGCAGTTAGAATGGGACTAGACTATAAGGCGTCGACCACAACAAATCATCCAACCCATCTATGCTTTCTCCCCAGTGCTGAAGAGAGGGTACTTAGCTTCCACCAACCATTGGGGACATGCATTTGGATATGCAACTAAGTTACGAGGGATTGGAGAATCCCACATTGGAATAGGAATAGACGCTCGGTAAAGCACTCATTCCTATTACTACCTTGACGTTCTTTATTCCTATGTCCATCGTTCTTTAGTTAAATAATTAATTGTTGTTCATGTTCGCTTGAATGTTGCTCCGCAGGAATGACCTCTCCCTGATGGAGCCAAGAACCACCCCATAAGCATTGTCATTGTGGAACATAAGATTCAGTTAGGGTTACTACAAGGGCTAGTGTTTCTCCTTATGCCAAAGGGAATATTACACATGCACAACTGAGTACTGTCTTGGAACTCATTGGCATTTTCAATCTGGGTATGTGTTTTGAAACTGGGTACTGTCTTGGAACTCGTTGGCAGTTGGAAATCGGGCGGATATACAAAAAAAAATGGAAATTTGTTTATATATATGTAACAATAATAGTCATTCCAATTCAAATATAAAACCCTCTTGATTTTTGTTGATGCCATCGATAGTTTTATGTCAGGACCAAGGATTTAGGTTGATTGAGGTTTATGGTTTCTTTCTACTATGAGCTAAAAATGAGAGGAATGACGGTCGCTCAAGTATTGCAGTGGGAATTGTTCATGTGTATGCACATCGAATATATTGTTTATTGTGTAGCCCAACAAAGTGAGAAGCTCATCTTGTTAAGAAAGAATAGTGTAGTAAAGTAAGTTAAAATCAATCTGCTAATGTAATGTCTTAAGAATAGTGTAGTAAACGTAAGTTAAAATAAATCTGCTAATGTAATGTCTTCGACACTTGTTTTCTAACTAGAGAAGGAACATAAGAGCAATAAGAGATTCGAATTGAACTTATCCACATATGCCTTGTCCATATTCCTATGTATGTACTCCAAATATATTGATTTGTAGCTCAATAAATCCAGAATCTCAAATTGTATTTGAAAATGTTATAAACAATTTGTTGATGAAATGTTTTTGATATTGTCCTTGTAACCGCATAAGTCATAGAAGGAGAAAAGTAGTATAGAGCCCTACTATGTAACAACTTCAGCACCGAAGACTCAAAATGGATTAGAGAAAACATAAGTGTGAAACCTTGGAACTAGCAGGTGATTGTTTTTTTGGCATGATTCATACTTCCTTTTCCACTAAGTGGTTGCTCCAATTAGATAGTAGCGAAGTAGCAGTGTGTCCGAATTTGGATACATAGGGCCATTAAAAAGTTTTGGAAACGAAAATTAACCAATAAATAGTCCTTTCATGTGATAGTTAAATGTATGCATATTGAATTTATTAACAAATTATCGCGGAGGGAACACAGGTTTGTTATGCTCAAATTTCTAACTTGGCAGGTAGATTTTATTGACAAATTGGATTGGGGATTGAATTGCAATTTCAATTTAGGTTCTATACTAAAAATGGCATTAGATGGAGTTCTGAAGCCATTCAACTACTATTTTGCAGATGCGGGAGGGCTCGTATTTAGTGCTCTTTTTGGTTTATTCATGCCTTCTCTTTCTTTAACAGGGGCATCAAAAGTCACATCAGCAAAGTTTTCCAAATCTGCAGCTTTGCTTCTGGTTCTTGCCACTTGCAATGCAATTGAGTTCAACCTTGGGGCATAACGGTTTCCATAGAGGTGATGCTACTTAATTTGATTTTAAAATATATATTTTTTACAAAATAAATAGCATTCCTACTTGCAAATAGGTAAATATAAAGTTAACCAGTAAACAATAAATAGGAAGCAATAGGAAAGTAAATTAGTAAATAAGAAGCAATAGGAAAGTAAATTGGTAAATAGGAAGCAATACTCAAATATGAAGTGTCAAGCTTGACAATATGCGACTTGTCAAGCTTGAATATGGGAGGGTTGACGAGGTGTCCTATTGGGTAGAACTTTCCCTAGGTCAAGGAAAGTTTCCAAGAGATCCCTCTCTAAGCCATGTAAAGTGGGTGAGGTGGTTGGGGTCAAGATTCAATGGGAATACGGCTCCTGAAATACAAGAGGTCATAGTGTCTCATTCATGGGTTCCTTTGTAGAGGGTGTGTGGTACCTTCATCCGAATGCATTTTTTCCAAGACCGTTGTTTTCCATTCTTTTATTCTTTCTTAATTTTAAGGGAAGGTTGAAGGCCACTTCCCTAGCGTGGTGTCCAAATAATGGCAATGTCACCCACAAACACCTAGTGGAAATGATAAGGTTGGCTTGTGATGAGACCCCCTTTCTCTCAGCCATGTAACTAAGAGCCATTATCCTGGTTTGGTGACCAAATGGGTAATTTCATACCACTAGATATTCATGGACGTGATAGGTTGGCTCGTGATGAGGCCTCCTATCATTCAACTAACCTTTTAATCATTTTAAATCATATTGCATTGTGGATTCCCCTTTACTCAAAGATAAGTGTTTCATTTATTTCTTGGGTGATCCCTGGGAGAAGCATATAAAAGGTTCATACATAGGATTTTATCTTTTACCCAACATCAATCCCTCTGGTCCTTCAACCCCTTCTTCTCATAGAATGAGGGACAACCCATTCTTGGTTCAATACACCCTAAAATCCCAAGAGATAAGGAAAAGGGGTGGAATAGTGATGGAAAGTGATAAGTATGGTTGGGAACGGTACGATGGATATTCAAGGGAGTTCCTAGTAGAAAACCCATCCTCAAGGAAGACCACTTACTAGGGCATAATGTCAACCACCAAGGTGAAGCAAGGAAATAAGGAAAAAGGCATAATTTACAAGAATATATCATGAAATATAGAGAAATCTAAGATATAACATACTCAAATGGCTTAAATATTGAAATTTTTCTTACCATAATACTAAATTGTACCTAATGGAGCAAGGCCCACGACCTTTTGGAAGCCATCTGATGTGGTGGATGCCATCTGGAAATCTGCATCCATATGTGGTGGTGAGGAGGGTCTCCATTTGTGCAAAAGGATATTATTGGTCATGTAGTCTCTTGGCACTCCATATCTACAACCTGAGGGTCTCAAGACATAATCTCCTTAGTTATCCACAAAATGAGGATAACATCTGACTCCTACTTGGGAACATGTGCTCATTGTAGAGTGCATGAGAACCGTAGAATCTCCTAGTAGACATGTGCCTACCAAAAACTTAGACAAAGGGATCAAAACATCTAGGGTGGTGATATCACCCTTCATCCATATATATATATAAACCCAAAAATGAAAACTAATCCAGAAAAGAAAAAAAATTGACATTTTTTCAAAAATTTCTAAGATAAGCATGAAATCAATATGCAAGTAGAGCAAAATGAAAATGAAATGCATATAAACTAGTATGATCAATCAAGATGAAAATGCAGGGGAAAGCAAGATGACTTACCTACTTACCTGTGGCATGGGCCCTAAGGAAGTCATGTGACCTAGACGTACGATTGGACGATAGATTTGTCCACTGGTAATGGCATCTTCCTCATGTCTAATGTTTCCATATAGTACCTTTCTTTATCAGACTTATTTTTGATGATGTAAGGGCCAAGCCATGAGTTGTTGTCTTTCTGGTCATATCTAGGATTTCCCTTTCTTTTGTCCCACATGAGCGCAAGAATTCCTTCATTGAAATCGATGGAAGGTGTATTCTCATCGTATGGAGGCTCTGTGTGGACTATCTCTTTGACGATTTCTTCATGTTTCTCATCTTTTTCCTGCATAATATGGATAGACCCCATCTCCTTCCCATGGTATTTTGTAGTCTTCTTCTTATCTGTCCATGGGAGAAACATCTCTATGTAATCTTCTTTTATGAAGGGTAAATTGGATGGATCATACTCAAAAACCTATGGAGGCATATCATAGGATCATTCACTAACATAATTGGGGCCTCTCAGATCCATCACATGTGTATCTTTATTTTCACTGTTAAGTAAGATCTCATACGTTCCATCGCCCATGTGAATATATGCATGTGTAAGGTTCATGCTAAGAAAACCCCCAAGGGATGAGGACCAAGTCCTCAACAAGAGCATCCCCTAGGCATCCAGAACATTGATCACCAATATCTCCATGAGGACGCTGATATGTGGGAAATCGATCATAAATACCTCAACGTCTTCACACACCCCCAAGACCTCGACCCTCTGTGAATCAATACCACAAAAAATTCCATAAGGTCGGGTTGTCTTCAAACCAAGTTGTTTCATTACCTTCAATGACATGACATTTGTTGAGGCCCCTAAATCAAGCATGCAATTGTTCAAGCGGAGGCCATTCATGCCTAATGAAAGATAGAAAGGAGGGTTCTTGTCCCTTGGACGATCAAGGTACACAGTGTTTAAGATGATGGGAGGATATTCCTTCTTGGTTGGCACATGCAAGACTTTCAAAACTTCCCTTTTTATATAAGGGATCTTACACATCTTTGTCACTCGGACTGTCATATTCAGTTTTCCAAACATGCTTGCAACATCTATATTTAACTGAATATCATCTGTAGGAGTTGGCTTAGGAAGCAACTCACATACTGGAGGTGGAGCTGGTGGAGCTACTTTCTCTAGTGATGGAAGAGGAGTATCAAGTTGTGACAGAGGGGTTGAAGCTTTGTTTCTTCTTATCATCTTTCAATTTATTTAGGGTCCGGAGTCTCCCCTCCATTTCTCCTCTTCTTCTAGATTCATTGATATACTCTTAGGTAACTTGTTCCTCTTCGAAAGTCAAAATCATATCAATGAATTTCATATCATCGGGAGAATCTTCGTCTCATCAGGGAAATTCCTATTCCCTTTGGATTTCTTGGCACGGGAGGCACCAAGCTTCTACATCAATTTTTCCAATAGTTTTCAAGGTATCTAGGGATTTTTCCTCTTGTTGAGGTCTTGGTTTCCCACCTGTGGCATCTCTCTGATGTCTGGAAAACTGCGGTCTGGGAGGAGATTGATTTCTTTCCACTATAGTCATATGGCTCATAAGTTGATTCTACACCTGAATAAAGTGGGTGTTCATTTGGTCTATCTTTTGAGTTAAGAGAGCAATCAGATCAAGAGCATTGTTGTTGGAAACTTTAGTCTTTGCTTTTGCTTTGACACGAGGATAGTGAAAAGGTTCCACCCTTGAATCAAGGAGAATCTTTTCGATGTCATCATTGTACTCTTTGGCTAGTGCCAATGATGTGGGATTTTTGTCTTTGAGAATGAATCAAAATTTCCCTTCAAAAGCATTCATGTAAAGGAGATGAATTAATGATGTTGTAGGATGTAAATCTGTTGGAATTTGATTGTACAACCTATCAAACCTAGAATTGAACTCCTTTACCACCTCATTCTCCTTTCTCTGTATCAGATGTGGAATGCATATGGACCTTGTGAAGTATTCATTTTCCATCCAAAGAAAAAAATATATGGTCTTTAAACAATGTCACCACCCCAATTCACTTTGGTGTTTCCTTTCCCCTGCTTTGGGGGTATGCTACTTTATGTTAAAATGTGATAACAATGGATTAAAAGAAAATGTAAAAATTGAAATGTACTTATGTAAATATTTAGTGATGTTGGTTTAAAAAACTCGTTAAGATCTAGAGATGTATTGGGCGAGTGGGTAAGCCTATATTGAATAATAAGAGATACTAATACATTGCCTTATGGATGTTTCCTTGACACACTGCCATGGTTTTACTACGTAAATATCGTGTGTTGTCTAAGTTATTGAATTGTCTTTATTGTTATATTTCTTGCATTTATTATTCTGTCCAGGCTCTATATCCTAACAAGTGGTATCAGAGTGAAGGTGAAGAAGGTCTGTCAAAGCTTGAGGTTGCTGGTTGAAGACGTCGACACTGAATTCCATCGTCGAGGGTGCTCTGTACATGCATAAAGGAAAATCCGTGGATGAAACCAGAAGGTCCAAGGTGCTAAAGGTGCTCATCTTCACATAGAGGAGAGAAAAATACCGAGTCAGGGGTTTACCATGAAGGTGAAAGATATTCAGTTTTCAATTTTCACAAGGGTTCGATCCTAGAGAAAAAGGGAGGCATGCATTCGATTTGCACTAAGGAGTTCAGAACATCAAGCAAGTGAAGGTTGCAGAGGTAGAACCGACAAGCATTTCATTCTAAGTCGAAACCGAGCAAAGCAGGCCATGAGGTGAAGACTGTGGAGGTAGATCTGATGAGGGTTTCGTGCTGGAGGTAGTCGTTTATCCGACCCACGTAGAGGAAGAGCATTATGGGTTTAGTGAAAGAACCGCTGCAAACTCTTGTGAAGGCCACGAAGATTGGAAACCGTGAAGGCATAGTAGGCCAAGTTCAGTCCAATGTTTTGAGGAAACCACACACAGAAAGAGGTTTGGATCCGACAGTGGATAAGCCATGACAGAGGAATTTTTCGTGGAGGTTTTCTTGTGTGGAGATTTGTACGCAGAGGTTCGAGTTATATATATATCTTCACAAAAAACGCAT
>JASDQU010418466.1:0-10236 GCA_032191745.1 Picea mariana
CCCCTAGATGCTTCTCTTAATAGACATATTTCGTATAAATAAGGGTCGAGGGTATGAAAAACCTAGCTTGGATATTATTGTAACAGAGCGCTGCTCGACTGGAGGTTTCCCCCTCGAAGAGGCCTGTGAACATTGCTATCTGATTCAAAGTGCTATTTCTGCTGCTATTTCGTATATCATTTATGTGTATTGTGAAGATTATGCTGGATATTTTATTGTTATTCTGTCATTTCTAGCATTTCATTTCTATTCTGCATATTTTATATATCTGGTATCTTGCAAAAAATCCAACGAGACTATATTTATTCTTTTCAATCTCGTCGGGATTAATTGAGAAAAGTAACCCCCTAAAGTCTTATTTAAGCCATTTTCAGACTCTCTAAAAATGAAAATATTGTTGAGGAATCTTGTTGTCCTTCATGCTCGCCAAACTGAAATTTGAAGGCACATTTGTCCGACGGTAGTTTACCCATTTTTTGGTCCGGATGGCTAATTTCACAGATAAAGGTATACTCTAAGAACTTTAGTTCACTAGAAGAGTATTCTCAGGCGTAAGTTTAACGCTTTTTCGGGCCTAAGGGACTAAATTTTCAAAAAAGGAACATTCTCCTTGGTTGTGGTTTATCACCTTTTTCAGTCCTTGGAAATTACTTACGAAAAAGGAACCTCCCCGGAGTCCATAGTTAATCTCTTTTCAGACTCCCTAAAATTGAAAAGATCATTGAGTGACCTTGTTCCTTCACACTCATTAAATTGGTCCAAAAGCACATCTACTGGCATGATTTTAAACCTCTTTCCAGCCTGTAGATAATAGTGGAAAAAGGTACACCTCGGGAGATTTGTATTGTCGCGAGAGTTCTCCTTAGTAACTTTTATACTTTTTTGAGCTAAGGAGACTAAACTCAGAAAAAGGTTTTGAGTCCATAGTTAAACTCTTTTCAGACTACTTAAAATTGAAAAGATTGTCCAGTGATCTTGTCTGTGTCACACTTGTTAAAATGGTATTGAATATATGTCTTTTCATTACAATTTTACCCATTTTTCGACCCGACTAGACTATCTCCAAAAACGGTACTCCCTGGAATCTTCTTTTACATTTTTTTCAAGATCTCTAAATGTGAAAAAACTATTGAGCTTACCTTCTCTGGGCTCATAAAAATTACATTGAAGGGGTCTCATTGTGTCTTTCTTAATCACATTTGCATCTCTACGTATTTGGCCTAATTTTGGCTCCATGTTGCTCTCAACTGAACCTTTGAAGAATTCTTTATATGCAAGCCTTGTAGCACTACTTGCCTCTACGACCTGACACCTTGACCCATGGAGGAATTTTCCCTGAGTGTCCTTTTCCTACACATGTCTCCTTGCTCTAAGCATTAGTATGTTCCTTGCACCTGGAACTAATATGTTTTCTTGCGACACTCGTTCCTCCTTTGTAACCTAGCATTCTTTTATTCTTTTTCAAGCTCTCAAGAAATTGAAAAAAACAAAAAAGTCAAATATTCCAAAAAGAGGGGATGGGAAATATTTGTTCTTTTTTCTAGAGAACAGAGTGTCGGCCTTGGACAAAGAACATCCTTCTATTTGTTCATAAAGCATTGGGATGTAGCTTGACCTTAGGAATTTTTTCTCATAACATAGGGTTGTGTTCTCCTCCATTTGGTTACTCTTCCAAACACATTGAGAGTTTGTGTTTCCTCCTATATCGTGAACTTATGTCAATGTCATACTGTCAGAGTCTGATCATCTTTTGTTCTTTTGTCCAAGGGAATTTTTACCCATCATGAGTCATCCTTTCTACATTTTATCTCTTGAACTCATGAGTCAGCCATTCCGAGAGTCCAGTCAAGTCCAGATTTAAAATCAACGAAGCTCTCTGCCTGATCATTGAGATCCTCAAGTATTTTTCCAACAAGCTGTCGAAAACCTCAGGGTCATGAGTTGTACACTCCCATTGTACTCCCACCTGCATTTTGAATATTTTGAAGTTGTTTCTCAATATCTGAAGGCCTCATCTCTAGCCATCAGGCGTCACTAGCTTCTCGAAGATGAATACTATGCTTGTATATCTTCGATTGATTTTGAGATGTAGATTCGTTGTGTATTGCTCACTACTACACTTTATATAGTTATATGACATATATATGCAGTGTATTTGATTGGCAGCCATTATTTGCTTCATCTTGAACATGGGTATGCCTGCCTCGAAGAGACAATTATTGTTTTTGCAGATGGCACCTCCTGAACTCTGGTCTTGGGCTCACTCGATTTTGTACATTGGTGAAGATATTGTAATGTATTTCGGCCATAAGTTTCTATTATCACATCACACATTAGGGGGAATCTGTTATAGCCCTAAAATTTCCTACTCCTACATACATGGCCTTGGCCCTCTTACTTGCATATTTTTCCAAAGCAATGATGAGAAGCTCTTCTTAAAAAACCATTTTTTAGAATATGTATGTGCCCTGCACCATTACAGCCTACGTACATACGCTTGTTGTACCACTACAACTAGCATACATATGTCTGTTGCATCACTTCAACCCACGTATGCTTGCAAAAGTTGCAAGGAACTCGTTGAAATTCACGGGCTATTGGAGGTTTCCCAACTAATCCACTTGCTATAGCCCATTACCCAACTGAATAACCATCCTTTTGGCATATCAAAGGAGGTGATGGGGTCTCATTTCACATCCAAGCATAAGAACATTGAAACTCTGCTCAATTTCACTTTCCCTCCTTGCCCAAGATATTGTTGCCTTTTGTGAGATATTGCCTTAGCATTCCCTCATCATCCCCTTCTCCCTCCATTTAATCCATTCCCTTCTTTGAAGTGATTAGAATATTGAGAGAATGATTCCTTTCAAGGTGCACTTGGAGCATGGTAAAGAGGAGACCGAACCAGGTTCACGAAACGGTGGCTGACACAGATTGTAAGGTATAATATTTGTATGATGAATAAACGAATCACATGTTTTTGTCCCAAATGATGATATCTTGATTATTTTCAGTGATTTATACTTAGAATTTAATATCTAACCCTAATGTATGGACAGAATGGCATTCTTGTAGTCCTTGTTTTCCTATCTTTGGATGTAGGTTAGCCTTGGGAGGATACATGTTGTCAGTGAAACTTTCAAGCTTGAGGAGATCATCACCAGACGTGGGATCAAAGGTATAGTTACCTGATCTCTTCTCTATTTTATTTCTTTACATAATTTTTGGTATGTTTGAGGTAGAGTATAATTGATTGACTTTTAGATGGTTATTCGCTCTGTCTACATCTTAAACCCTAGTGTAGTTAAAAGGGGAGGGTTTCCTGCTAGCAAGCATGATTAACATTCCCTTTATTTTTATGGTGATGATGATGATAGGGAACATATTTTTCTATTGGATAATCAGAGGAAGTAGGATCAGGGTTAGGTTCACTTACAGGAGTAGAACAACCTAGAATTTGAACAACAATGTCATTTGTAACAATATGCTCAAAGGATGGCATGTGAAGAGCATGCAACTGATCAGTCTATTTGAAAAAATAAACAATAGGTTGTTCTTCTCGAAACCCAATATGAACTCCTCCTGCAATAAATAGAATTTCCTTGGTTTTTAGCAAGGCTAGGTGTAGGTATGGAGGAAGCAACAGCATCATATCCAAAACTACTCTTAATGAATGGAGACCTTTGACAATTGATCAGTATCATCCAATATTTCAATACTCTTTTCAAACTTCAAGATTCTTTCCAATTCAATGGTTGAATTTTCCAAATACTTTCTTAAGGAAACAATCTCATATTCTAGCTCTTCACAATTTTCTTCCTTTTTAATCAAGTGGATTCTCACCACTTATTTTGTCCTTCTTGCGTCTTCTAATTGAAATTTTAGGATTACGATAATATTTTATGATTCTTCAAGGCTTTGTGATATTTTGGCTTTTGAATCATGATCCTCTTCTTCGTATTTTTCAGGTTTCTCCTTTTGTTTCAAATTCATTTTCCTTAGCTTATTTATTTCTCTTAAGGCGCAGATGATTTCTTCTTCAAGATCCACTTCTCCATTTGTTTTACTATTTTAGTATTCTTTTGAATCCATCATTTATTTAATTTTGTCTTTATTAATATTTATTTCAATTTCCATAAAGAGAGTCTCTTCTCAATCGTTACCGGAACTGCTTTCGTTGCTTGCTTTAGACGAGTCACTAACCCCTTTTGAGTAGAGGCTCTTCTTCTGCTTATAAGAGTTCTTTTTATTTTCATGTTTGTCCTATTTGTGGCTATTTTTGTGTTGAAGATATTTTCTCTTTACATTATAGTATTATTCACATTAGCAACAAAATGTCATGTTTTTTCACAGTTGAAGTATTTAAAGGGCAAAGTAGCTTTATATTTTCCATACCCTCTTTTGGTTTTTCTCATAAAATTTGCTTCCTCTGCGTCTGATTCATAGCTGGAACAATTACTTGATTTTTTCTCTTTGTTCTTCATCTTCTTTGATGCTTTGAAATCTTCTTCCCTTTTTTAAGGTTTTTCCTTTTTAGTCCTCATTTCATATGCAGTGAGGATCCCATGCAATTCATCCATTGTTAATTGATCAAGATCCTTCATTTTCTCAATGATGGAGAATTTGGCATCAAATCTTAAGGGGAGTGACCTCAACACCTTTTTCACAATCATTGATTTTGAAATTGTTTCACCAAGTCCTTTGATGGTGTTGAAAATTTATTCTACATAGAGGAGATAGGTCGTAACATTTTTGTTAGGAACCAAATATCAAGATAGCATAGAAAACCCATAGCATAAGAACTTTGGCTAGGTCTAATAATGCCAGCCTCTAACATTTCTTCAACCATACGCTCAATTTTACTCTTCCGTGCATAAGAGTATATGTAAGGCCTGATGTTAGGAGGAACTCTCCCAGGAATTAGGTGAATAGAATGATCATGATTTCAAGTGGGTGGAATACCTTTGGGAATATCTTCAAATACTTTGGAATGCTTATCAATGATCCCTTGGAGATCTAGGGAAATAGATGGCTTACATGTGTGAACATCTAGTGAGCATAGTTGTGAAATTACACCCTAATGCCCCTTTTTCAATAATTTTTTCATGCCATTAGAGATTATCATCTTACTAGGTTTCTTCGTGATACCCCTTAACTCAATTTATTTTCCTCACGATAAAAAATTCATGAAAAGTTCTTGAAAATTAAAAGCCATTGTTCCTAATGATTGTAACCATGGGATTCCTAGTACGACATCAGAACCACCCATGGGTATAGCAATAATTGGATATTCATTACATATTCCCCCATAGTAAGATTGGTCTTATTTCATTTTAATGAGCAATTGATAGTTCCTCCATCTGCAATCATTACTTGAAACTCTAGCGCTAGATATACCACAATTGAGAGATTTTCCTAATTTATAGTGAATGCAATTATGAGTACTACTAGAATCAATTAGGACTATTACCTTTTTCTTTTTGATATATCCTCTGATCTTGAGGGTTTGAGGAGTGTTAATTCCATCCAATGCATTACAAGATATCACGGGAGTCAACTCTTCAGAAGAAACCACTTCTACGTTTTCATCTTGAGATGGTTCTTGTTCTTTTTCTTGTTCTTCTTCCTCTTCACAATCTATGTAGAATAATTTCTTCTCACCACACTTATTTCCCTTACTATACTTGTTGTTTCAATTAAAGAATACAACTTTTTCTTGTATTACCTCCAATTGTTGAGGTGTCAACCTTGTAGGTTGAGGTGTTTTAGAAGAAGGAATAGTATTCTCTCGAGCGATGTTAGGAGTGGTCCTTCTAGTAGCCATAGCCACATTTTTACTTTCAACATTTCTTGCCACCCTGACTGCATTCTCCAATGATTTTGGTTCCCAAAGGAGAACCTCATGGTGAATGTTATCCTTTAAATTTCCTATGAATACATCAATCAGGTGCTCATCTGGAATATCTGTTACTTTTATATTCAATCTTTGGAAGTTCTCAATGTGATATGCAATTGAACCCTTTTTCTTGAGATTTATCAATGGGCTAAAGAAGGTATTATTTCTTGTATCCTCATAGTGTGCTATCATTTCTTCCATGAAAATTGTCCAAGTGATGAGTGATTTGCGAGAACAAAGCCATCGATACCACACAAATTGATTGGGTTCTAAATATAAAGAAGCAATTTTTACCTTTTGTGTATGTGGCACATCATGTAGATCAAATAATTTCTCCATCTGAAGTATCCATGTGATTGGATCCTTTACATCAAACTTCCTCATATCGATCTTAGGAAAGTGGTTGGTCTTCAACCCAAAGTTAGAGTTTCTCCATTCTTGATTCATGTTCCTTGTGTCGTCGTCATGAATTTCATGGGATACATTTTCACTTTCAGGTGTCCTCTCTATTAGAAATGTTTTCAATCCTTCCATGATCTCCCTTTTTAAATCCTCCATATTAGTATCCATTATTGCCTCCAACTTAGCTTCAGTTGAATCCATCATCCCTTATAGTTCATATTTTTTTACTGTCTTCTTTTGTAAATCATTTACGTCTCTGTGCATTTCTTCACCTTCATCAAGAGTCCAAGTAGGACTATCTGGAGGATTAATTGGTGTAGAAGTTCCCTTTTGTGGTGGCATGTTGACCAAGCATCACTTTTAAACCTTGATTTCATGCTGGTTCTCCTAGATGATATTGCTTATGATGTATATCCAAAATTTCGTCCCTTCTAGGTATGAATTTGTTTTTTGTAGTTCCATGATATGTCTTCTTTACAATGCCACAATCCTGATCAAAATAAGATGTTCCAAGTGGAAGTTATGGTAACTTCCCTACACCTTGATGATTTTTTTCCCTTCCAGGAAAGTGTACTTGTAAAGCGTGCCAAGATCACAATATCTGATATTTGATTCTGAAAATTGTACCAAAGTTATTACAAACTATCCACTATCCAATGCCACTGGTCTCACTTAATTTGGATACTCACTGAAGATGATATCATTTTTTTACCCGAAAGACCTGTTTGAGACTAGTTAATATGACTAGTCATATACCCTATCTTGCACAGAGTGTATCTACAAACATAGGATGATGCAGATGCTGAAATTTTTATCACAGATACCCTGATAATTTTTGTGAATATTCTCTTGATTTAAGGGTCTAAAATGTTATAGAAAACATTTTATAGTGAAAATTCTAAGATGACCAAATTTATGATGATTTCATAACCCTATCTTACATAGGCTATATATCCAAAAGTATAATACCTCAGGAGCTAAATTGTTTACCCCACGTACATTGATCTATATACTAATTATCCTCCAAGGGGTTCCTTTTGAAATGCCATAGAAAAAAAGTTATATTGAAAATTCCAAGGTGTCCTAGGTGTAGCTGTGAAACCTCGAGACCTTGAGCTCTTATACCAAATGTTAGGAACCAAATATCAATATAGCATATAAAAACCTCAGAATAAGTACTCAACACCTTGAAAAAGAGAGAATTTCAGATAATAAGCATCTTCGAGGGGGCCACCTCCTTATACACCACATAAATTTCCAAATACCAGATGATTCCAAATGAAAAGGTCTCCTTGGTATATATAGGAGACTAGGAGGTACAATTACAACTAATGGACCCAAGCCAACATAAATAAAATAACATTACTAATTTAATATTCCATAACTAAGGGGTAATGGGCCACTATTTAGGGCTTAACAATTTTCTTCGTCTTTCATCTTCAGACTCTCACATTGTCTTCTATGAGTTTGGAGCTTAACCTTCTTGAACTTTTCATCTCCTTCATGGATGTTTTGAAGTTTGTACCAAATTTCATTCACTAATTTGCAATGCATTACTTTGAAAAACTTTGATTCTCACAATCTGCACAAGATGGAGTTCATGGCCTTTGCATCATTTTCACTAGTTTTTTTCCCGACTATATCTGTTGGTAGCATTTTTGGGGTTGTATAACTAGTCGCAACCGGTTGCCAAATATCAAAACCAAGGGCCATTATATATGTTCGCATCTTTATACTCCAGAAGGCATAGTTTTTTATATCAAACAACAAAGCTTTGTTTCCTCATAACCCTCTTCTCCATTTATACTTTTCCATCAACTTTACGTGAAAATTCATGTTCATTTGAAAGACACAACTTGTATTGAATAATAATTAACTTCCCCCCTTTTTAATTTTTAATTCACTTTTAACATACCATGGATTTTAAATCCATGTGCAAATACCATGTGCACTTTCATTTTTACATTTTTTAATCCATTTTCATGTTTACTACACTCTTACGTAAACTCCACTTTCACTTTTACCTTTTTCTTTTTAATCCACTTTCATGTTTACTCCACTTTTACATAAACTCCACTTCCACTTAACTTTTCTACTTTTGTATTTATTAAAGTCACATTTATATTTGAATACTTACTTACCTTTGACATCAATGACAATAATTTATTCAACATACACCACTTGCCTCACATCTTAAATCAACAACTAAACAATGCCCCACTAGTATTGAAGAAAAAGAATAAATGTCCAAGATTCCATATGCTTCAAGAGTAGGAAGCCTAATGTATGCAATTGTATGCAGATGCTCTAACATGGCACATTAAATGGGGGTAGTAAGTAGGTTTCTTGCAAACTCGGGGAAGGAATATTGGAATGTATTTGAATGGATTTTAAGATATATTAATGGCTCAATTGATTATTGTTTGTGATTTCTAGGTATCAATACATTGTCGGAATGATTTCCGAATGTTAATATGGTAGGTGTCGTGGATTCTAGAAAATCTACAATAGGTTGCATATATACCATTGGAGGAGTTGCAATCTCATGGGTATCTAGATTGAAAAATGTGGTTGCTATTTCTACCATAGAGACTGAGTATATTGTAGTAACTAATTGATTCATATGGATTTCAGTGGCCTCCCACCTATTCCAACTCACTCATTTTCGTAGTTTTCTAGTTTGGCAATTTTTCCCTAGTTTTTCGGTCCCTGAATTGCAAGGTCGTTTTGAGGCCATAAACAACGTTTTTTAGGGATATCCTTAGTCATAATGTGTATTCCTCGTATATACCTTTCCAACAGGCTATCATGCGCCTAAAATGAAGATCGTTTGCAAATGTTACGACCCCAAGAAGTTGATGTACTAACTTACCCAAAAGGAGCCCACATGAAGTTGGCACTTCATCTCCTAGGGTTAGGTTTTTTGGATGTCTAGTGTTTTTGACATTCCTGTTTATGGTAAAAATGCCTTCAGAGCCTCATTGTAATCATCTTCTTGCGAATGAGCGCATCCGTCAAATCTCTTCCCAGAGATAAGCCGCCACCATTCTAGCAAGCTTGTTTTCACTACATTTTACAGTTTCAACTTATTTCCTTATTGAATAGAAACCAGTTTTTCTGTATATATGTTATTCTGTGTTAAGCATATTTTGATAATAATATGGATTCATTTCATTCTACAGATATATTTTCTAGATCAGTGGTATCAGATCGGTCTGCTCCTTGTCTTTTTTAATGCATGTCGCCAATGAGGTCAGGGTACAAAGAATTAGGTCTCGAGCTTGTTTCTCTTGAGGACAAAAGCTATCGCATGCCCAAATGACCTCTCACGGAAGAAGAAAATAAATACGATGGGACATGAGATCGCTTCAAAATTTTTCTTGAAGAATCCCTCAACCAACATAGGAATGAGATGATGGATAATTTTGCACAAATCCTTCGGCGGCTACCAACAAGCGACAAATCTTCCTCAAACGGAGGCACTGCCCCCTTCAAGGTACAAATCAACTTTGATATTTCTATATTTTAAGATCAGATAGACGCAGATGTGGTAGACAAATGGTTAAATCTACTAGAAGGGTATTTCTCTGTCCATAACTTAAAAAAATAGAGAAAAGATTACTTTTGCGCTCCTCAAAGTTGTCCCCCATATCAAATATTGGTGGGAAACTTTCTGTGAGCAAAAGGAAACAAAGAAACCCTCATTATTTATAGTCCCAGTCACCTAGGAGTCCTTCAGGGATGCTATTAAGGAACAATACTACCCCGTTGGAAGTTATGACGACCTATACACAAACTGGACTACGCTGCGGCAGGAAAGAGACCAAGTGGTGCTCGAGTTCACAAATATGTTCCATACCTTGCACACCAAGCTGGGTATCAAATATTTTGAGCGACATCTGGTGCTCAAGTATTAGGGTGGTCTGCATAGATACATC
>JASDQU010418468.1:0-10236 GCA_032191745.1 Picea mariana
ACAACAAATAAACCTCTTATCGAGAACACTACAACTTTACCTCTAAAGCCATCTAAATCAGTAGAAATTAAACAAAGTAATGCTAGCCCTAAATTAGATTATGATGTTGTTGAAGATCTTAAAAAATTACAGGCTAACATTTCTATTTATGAGTTGTTGAAATTTCCATTTTTGTTACAGAAGATGTTGCAAAATATTTTAGACAATGGAAAGAATGGTAATGGTAACAAGGTTGTGCAAAGCAAAGATCCGCAGAAGACTTCCACTAAAAACAATCCTAATCCTCAAGATAAAGGAAGCCTTCCTGTACCAAATGTAAATAATGTAAATAATGTGAGTAATGTAGATAAAGTAGCATTAGAAACCGTGAGTAATAAACCACAAGCTACAACTCTAAGTACTCGCAAAAATGTACCTCCTTTTCTTTTAACTTTTGAAATCTTCAATAGAAATGTGCATAATTGTATGGTTGACTCAGGAGCATCATCAAATGTGATGCCTTGGTCAGTCTGCCAAAAGATTAATGCCGAAGTAGAACCATCTTCTTTGAAAATCATACAACTTGATCGAACGGATGTTAAAGTCACAGGAGAACTGAAANTAATCAGATTATCGTCTAACCCAAAGGTTCATCAGGTTATTGATATAATTGTGGTAGATATTCCAGAAGTGTATGGCATGTTTTTGAGCAGGGACTGGTCGGAGCAGCTACATGGTTACTTCGCAACGGACTGGTCTCACTTATGGATTCCAGAAAATGGCAAGCCCAACAAGATCAGGATGAATCGTGAACGTTACCTCAAGTTCATGGTGACAGACTTGAATGATCCCAATGAACCATATACTCCTCCGGCGGATTCACCTGAAGTCCAGGGGATGGACACCTTCTTCGGAAATTTCACGGCTGAAGCTTCACCTATCAACAATTCGCAATAGCAATCCGAGATCATAGCATGTACGCAACCAACAGCTTCTATCTGACATTCCTGTGAGCCCGATGAAAATCAAATTTGGTCTTTATATTTCGATGGTTCCAAGTCTAAAGAAAGAGCTGGTGCAGGTTGCATCATTATCGATTCGACAGGTAACAAAACATTATTGGCTTGTAGATTAGAATTTGAATGTACTAACAATATTGCAGAATATGAGGCTTTGCTGCAAGGTCTCAGAAAATCCTTAGACATGCACATTCAAAATCTAATTGTATTCAGCGACTCTGAGATAGTGATTAGGTAGGTAAGAGATTCTATACACTGTCTTTCCCCGCATCTCAAATGTTACCAGTCTGAGGTATGGAGTTTAATGAACAAATTTTCTGCTTTTAATATAAATTCCATTCCTAGATTAAATAATGCTGAAGCAGATCTACTAGCTAATGTTGCTTCTAAACTTCTTCCTGCAGAAGGCTTATCTCCAAACACATTCTCTGTGGAGCTATTGTTTCGACCATCTGTTCCTGACAATATCATGAACTGGAGAGTATTCGAAGATGATCAGCAGATCATTAACTTTCTGCACATGGAAGAAACCTTTCAAGGTGTTGTGATAGATGAACAAACACACGACAACAATTTGCATGACTTTACGGTAATGGCTAATCCGAAATCTCCTGAAGCTCTATTGGACATGGTAAATTCCATACCCAAATCTGTTGTTAGACTAGAAAAGTTTTATGATTTTGAAGATAAATTTAAAAAGACGGTCAATTCCAAAACCAATAGTTCCTCATTTTCTTATGAAAAAGTCAATTTAGGAACTAGTGAAAATCCTCAGTGTATCAACTTAGGCTTGGGATGTTCTAAACAAGAAAAAGCTTCTTTTGTCAAATTATTCAAAGAATTCAAGGATGTCTTTGCTTGGACTTACGATGATCTTAAAACATTTGATCCTAACATTATACAGCATGTCATCCCAATGAAACCCCAAACTTTACCCTTCGAACAAAAACTGAGAAAAATGCATCCTAAACTAGAACCGACCGTACAAAAAGAATTGAATAAACTCCTATGTGCTAAAATAATTTTTCCTATTAGACACACTCAATGGGTATCCAACCTTGTCCCGGTGCAGAAGAAGAACGGGGAAATTTGACTTTGTGTCGATTTCTGAAACCTCAACAAAGCGTCTGATAAAGATAATTATCCTGTCCCCCCCATGGAATAGATTCTTCAACAAGTATCTAGTTCCAAGAGGCTATCGTTACTAGATGGTTTCTCTGGATACAACCAAGTCTTGATGTCTCCGTCAAACCAATTAAAAACAACTTTCCGTACCCCGTGGGGACTTATGCTTATCGCAAAATGCCTTTTGGATTGATTAATGCTGGTGCTACCTTTCAGAGAGAAATGGACATTGCTTTTAGAGGCTTAATCAATCATTCCGTAGTAGTCTACTTAGATGATGTGACCGTTTATTCTAAAAACAAAGACGATCATCTAGCTCACTTACGAGCCGTTCTGCTACGATGTCACAAATACGGCATCTCCTTGAACCCCAAGAAGTCCATCTTTGCAGTAGAACAGAGTAAATTACTAGGATTCATTGTGTCTAGTGATGGAATGATTATTGACCCCGAGAGGACCCAAGTCATCGCTAAACTTCGCCCACCTACCTCCAAAAAATCCATGCAGTCTTTCCTAGGCCAGATTAATTTCGTGAGAAGATTTGTCCCTAGTTTCTCCGAAATGGTCAGGCCTCTCCAAAACCTAATTAAGAAGGACACCCAATATCACTGGGGACCCACAGAAAACCAAGCTTTCAACGCTATAAAGAAGGCCATAATAGACGCTCCATCTCTCATGAGCCCTGATTTCTCTCAAGACTTTACACTCTATACTTTTGCCTCTGATCGTTCCTATGCCACAGTCCTAACTCAGAAGAATTCCAAGAACAACGAAGTATCCATCACCTTTATGAGCTCTACTTTCAAAGGAACTGAACTTAACTACCCAGCAGTCAATCGACAAGCCTACGCTGTCTTCAAGGTAGTTAAGCATTTTCGATCTTATCTTTTGAAGTCAAGGACAAAAGTTATTGTCACCTACCCTGCCGTAAGGAACTTGTTAGTACAAAAGGAATTAGGAGATAAAAGAGCCAACTGGGTCACCTCCTTGCAGGAGTATGACTTAGAAATCACCCCAGATCAGATCATGAGAGGCCAAGGGTTGTGTAAGTTGGTAATTGATTCAGAAAACGAACAGCAAGAAGATAGTGACTCGTCAAACCTAGAACAATGCGATCAAAATTTGATTTGTTGCACACAAAACCTCATAAGTCCTTGGTACAATCATATTAGACATTGTCTTCAATATCGATCAGCACCCCATCACCTAGACCCAGCAAAAAGAAGAGCGTTGAGACCAAAGTCCGCCTCCTTTCATTTAGTTAACGATATACTGTTTCGTCAGAATTTTGATGGCGTACTGATGCGTTGTCTTGAAAAGGATGAAGCAGAGAAAGTCTTGCTTGAGTTGCATGCAGGAGAAGCTAGTGGTCACTTCAATGCCGATACCACTGTTCATAAGGTTTTAAGATCCGGTTACTACTGGCCAACACTTTTTAGGGACGCCCATGCCTTGTGCCGTAAGTGTATCATTTGTCAGAAAGCATCAGGGCGATTACAAAAGCTAGCCTTCCCCTTCCAACCCATTTCAGTTGATTCTCCTTTCCAGCAATGGGGCCTTGATATCATTGGTCCTATTAACCCTCCATCCTCACAACAACACAAATATATTGTGACAGCCACTGATGACTTTACTCGATGGTCTGAAGCCGACGCGCTAAGAACTGTTAACACAAGTCAGGTGATTGCTTTTCTAAATTTGAATATCATCACCCGTTTTGGTATCCCTGATTGCCTAGTTTTTGATAATGCTTCAAACTTTTCCTCTCTTGAGATGAGTGAGTTCACCTTAGAGAAGGGAATAAAACTGAAGTATTTCACTAGTTATTACCCTCAGGGCAATGGCTTAGCAGAATCAACAAACAAGAACTTGATCAAGATTATCAAGAGAACCGTGGCTGAAAATCACAAGAATTGGCACAATGCACTGCTTAATGCACTGTGGGCTGATAGGGTTACACCCAAGGCCGCTATAGGTAATTCCCCCTTTTTTCTCATTTATGGCATAGAAGCCATTCTGCCACCTCATATTCTTCTTCCTTCACTTCAATTGTCACAAAATGTTCAAGAAGAAGATTGTCCCCCTTTAGAAAGCCGTATTAATGCTTTGATGAAGTTAGAAGAAATAAGAACCCAAGCTAAGAGAAAATTAGATCAACATCAACAACTGATTAAAAGATGGTTCGATTCTAGTTCTGCTTCTGATAGGAATTTTGAAATAGGCGATCTCGTCTTAAAGTGGGACAAACCACACGAAGGGAAGGGTGAACACACCAAGTTTCAAAATTTGTGGCTTGGGCCATTTTTTATTGTTGAAAATTTGGGTCCTAGTTCCTTTCATTTGTAGAATCTTGAAGGGCAGCTTGACACCTACCCGGTGAATGGCCAAGCCCTGAAAAGATACTTTGCTTGATTTCTACCTTTGTATATTATGTAAATATTTCCTTTTGTTTTTATTTTTTATTTTTAGTTTTGATTTGATTAATCAGTTTTTTATATTTTTGGAACATATGCATGTGCACTGAGCCATTCAGACAAGACCATGAGAAAATCTCTTCACTGAAATAACTTCTGAAAAATTGCACGAACATCAGTGATATATTTCTAAAAATGATATTTATGTTGGAAAATTTTGTTGTTTGAAAGAAACTAATTTTCATTCTCTGAGTGAAGTTTGTCATGATCATATTTATCTTTTTACACTGTCCCTTTTCCATAAAGGAATGACTCAAAAAGGATGTCTCCCTGTCATTGTAAGTTGTTTTAGAAATAAAAAAATTCTGGAGCTGAATAAAGGACAGTATCAAGAAATTCTGATGAGGTCTGAAAAAATATGATAAAATATCAAGATTTTTCAGCGTCACCCCGCTCAGCTATCCATAAAATAAAAACAAAGTAAAAATATTAATAAGAGCTGTGGGAAGTGTTTGTAAACCCGCCGGGATACTGAAAAGGTCTACTGGCAGCGGGTAAATGCAAGCATGGTGCCAAGACAACTTCGTCGGGGTACTGAATAGGCCCGCTGGCAACGAAGCAATGTCGGGTACATGAAAATCTGTAAAAAATTATAAGAAGCCTCTTTGAAAAGTCCTTTACTTTGATCTGAAACTTCTTGACAGGATACAGACTTCCGAGTGGGTTAAATGGCAACCCTGTCGAGGCTATGGACGCCTGCTGGCAGTAGTGGCCATGCCAACAGTATTGAACATTTTATCATAAAAATCGTGACTTACTGATCTTAAGACTATTATTAGTTTTCATCTTTTAAAACATCGCTAAAAAAAAAAAATGGTAGATGATGATGTTTGTACGATTTTTTGGTTGTTGTTTTTGAGTTGAATTTTTCTTTGTCATCTTAATCTGAATTTGTTTCTTTCAACAGAGATAACTGCTTCTCCCAGTGTGTCGCCATTGTTGGAAGCCAATTCAATTTTTTCAATTGCCCTAAAAGCTGCCTACACCCATGTCTCTTGAACTTCAAATTTCTGTCGCTTTTTGCTAAAAGACGATATTTTCATTTCATGCGACATTTGCAAATGGGTTTTGATTTAGTTTTCACGACTGAAAGCATGAAAACTCCTCCATCGTTATTTGGACTGTTATGATCTTTTCATTGATATTCTGAAAGGCACTTACCTTTGGTTGCTATTAAGTAGCTGGAATGATTTTCAAACTATGTTCATTTACCTACTTTTACTTTGATTGCGCAACTTGATTTTTTATTTAATTGATGAGGCATTGAGCATGTTAATCTATGAATTATACTTGGTTATTAAGGGGTCATGATTACTCTCGTTTTATATGATATGATCCTTACTTTTATAAGCTCTTGACTTAATCGATTTCATAAAGTCATTTAATCACAATGTTTTATAAACTTTGATTATAGCGCATGGTCAACATATGAGTTTCGATTCCATGTTGAATGGAAATGGTTTGAAGTTATGAAATCGCACATTGGTTAAACTTTTGGTTTTGATTCAATGGTTCGAATTATTACATTGGTGCATATTAACTTTGGGTTGGATCCTATATTGAATGTTCGTGGTTTCAAACGATACATTGGTGCCTTGGTATATTATAATTCACCGTTTAAATCCTTGTGTTAGCCGATTGATGTGGTTTGAGTGATGTCATAATTGATGCAACAACATTGTACTCAACCATTAATGTTTGCATGGCGATGAACTAACCCACCACCTTCGCACACACATATTGATTTGTATTCCCTTTGAGCACTTGCAGCTGTTAAGCCCTATCGATTTTTTCTCTTGCGTATTGTATTGTTCAATCCAAACCCTACCATGCACCCGCACCATGGTTCCGGTCGTGAGGGTTGAGCCCAATGGTAGCCAGGCATTGTTAATGTTTGATGGTGCTTACAACGACCTGGAGGAATTCGGATGACTCCCGTTCATACAAAAGTTTGATGGCTTTAACCCTGGTGTGGCTCGGCAATTTGCGTTAACCTTCGATGGCTGCCGAGCCAAGGTTGGGGATGTGCAATTAGAAATTGATGAGAAATTTCTTAGTTTGGCTACCGGTCTGCCTGCTACTGGTCAGAAGTGGTCGAAAAATTGCAAAGTGGAAGATGTCCCGTGGACATTTCTCTTCCAGTCACGAAAGGTGAGTTCTTGTGACAAGGGTTTGCCTGCAAATATGTTGAAGCAATGCTGGCATGACTTGCTGATGGTAATCAAGCAGTTCATTACCTGCGAGGGCCAGTATGGTTTCGTTTTCCTGTATCACCTTTGGCTACTTATGGTTTTCATGGGTTATGAACTTAATTTGCCTCACTACTTGCATAGGAGTTTGTTTAAAATGTCTAAAAGGTTCAAATGGAACCAGTCCGATAACAGTCTTTTCCAGTTTGGGTTAATTAAAATGCTTATGGTCTATGAGTTGGGGTTACACCGAGATTGTTGGGAGGATTTTATTATACGTAATAATTTTGGTGACTCAATTCCACCATAGGTTGATAAGCCTATGGTGAGCGAGAGTAAGTCGATACCCCCTGTGCCTTATAGTGCTTTGTTGCCTACACCCCTACCTGATTCACCTATCGACCTACCTGGTTTTGTTACCAGTCATGTCGAAAATACTAAACCTATGGCTAAAAATCCTAAGACCAAACCTACTGCCAATTCTAAAGGCAAGAAGAACGCCCGGTTAATCTCTCGCATGGCAAGAAACAAACCAAAGGCACCTGTTAATATTAACCCTATCATGGTTAGTGAAGACTCTGACTCGGAGATTGAACGTTACCTGGCAAGTGAATATCCCTATTCCGAAGGTCTTTGTGACAAACCCTCATACGATTTTGTGAACAATCTACCACCGTGTTTACAAAATTATCCTAATTATCTAGGCATCAAAATGCCTTGTGAAACCCCTGGTGACTCGTCTAAACCCCCTCCTGCTCCAACCAAAACAACTGCTCCACCATGTGAACAGTGTGGCTCGTGGTTGGAAAGGTATTACCTCAATGTGCCAATGCTACAGTCCAGAATTCATGCTCTAGAAGATCAAGTGGCAAGGCTTACCAGCCAGAAGGCAAAGATGCCATCCACAGATAAAAAGCAGCGAACAACAGGTTCGATTTTGTTTAAGAATGTGGAGTCTGCTACAAGGGTTGTGAACTCAAAGCTGGCATAGCCCAAACAGTCGCACTGGTATTATTATCACCTGTTTATATGATGAACTCACAACTCTGTGTATAGCCTCGAGTTGAAATTGGTTAATAAGCATGCATTGTTGTATATGAGTTTGTTTTGATTAATCGAATTTCGGATTGGTTTTGATTAGATTTAGTTATGATCTGATTGATCATGATTGGATTTGATTGTTTTTGGATTTGATACTCTGTTATTTATTATTGTTAACATCTTTTCTAAACACAGGTTGTTTTGGTATCCCAATTTTGGAACACAGTCAATATCTCATTTCGAATTGGTTATATCCTGTGCGATTTGGTTGGTAAATTGGTTAACTGTTGTGATTGTATATTCTATGTCTTCGGACCAATTCCTATATCATTTTGTTATTACATAACTGAATTGCGAATAGAAATGAATAGTGGTTGTTATACCCAACCAAATCGATTTGGACTGTTTTGTTATCAGATTGTAACAAATATATCGTTTGAATTCGATTTGAGGAATGGAATTGATTATATTCAGTCTTACGATCTGTGTCTATAATTAAACTCAGCTATATTCGTTTCGGTTATTTACCGGTTTTATATTCTGAATTCTGTTGATTCTATCAAGACCCTGTCTGTTGACTGTGTGGTGATCAATAACGAAATGCGTCTGGTCGTTACTCATTGAGTATGATTCTATTTGAAACGGTTTACCTATCTTTGCATTTGATTGAACGATATCAATTTATTGCTATGACTATAACGATGGTTACGATCATTATTTTTGTCATGTTTGTTCACCATGCGATACTCAACGATCGAATTCTATAGCAAAGTTTAGTGGATGCTGTTATGCATGTTTCATTTTTCACAACAGCCTTTACATTTTGGATTTTGATTAAAAAAATATGAATTTTACACAGCTGTAACCAATCGATTATGATTAAGTACGATTATAACTATATCGGTTTTGATTTCATCGTATCATATACGATACGATTTGCTTGTAATTGCAGTTGGATATGAGACAGTGTGGTTGTTGTTTGACCATATTTTATGGCAATTAAAGCAGAACATTCTTATCCTGTTTCGATTGCATCCTTTTGATTTGATTTGATTTGAATTTGTTTGAACCTTTAGTAATTCGATTTTAATGTTTATTAAAAGAAAATTAAAGTGGATTGTTTTAAAAAGATTTCATTTGATTTCAATCTGGTCCTGTATGCTATTCTAGACTAGCTACAGAATCAGATGATTCTGTAGCTAAGTCTGTAGGGTCAATTTTTTATTATTTTGTTATTGAAATATCTCTCTAATTTGATAATTGTGTTCTATTGCAGGTAAATTTGAAATTGCAGTTGAGTTTCTGGGCAGTTAAGGGATATTTCAAAGATTTCACTTGCATTTTAGTTGCTTAGTTTAGTTGATTTTGGGATTTTTCCCAGATTATGTAAAACATTTGATATTATCCACAAGGAGGTTTTACCTTGTGGAGAGACCTATATATACTTATGATTTTTGTAATAATGTTCATCCTCATTCATGGGAGAACAAGGATATGGAGTTATAATACAGACTGAAGCAGAATTTGGTGTTTTGACACAGCTTTAGCTTATCAATATATCAACGTTTTGTTTTATGTTGTGTATATCTGTTTGTATATGGTTTATGACTACTTTAGATATATTGATCATGTGCAAATGATATAATTTTAATTACAGTAATCCATATCTGGTTTCTTTCAATTGTATAAAAGATATAACAATTGTCTAATTCAGTTTGTGAATGACATGTTTATCTTCTTCATGAATTGAGTTGTTAAATATAATTTTTTGCATAACAGGTTTTCCTTATTGCAGAGATTTATAATCATAAGATTGTTATGATATTTTATGTCTTATTTGTCCTGTAAATAACTCGAAGAGAAGCACAGCTGATCGTTTATGAAAATCTTTGGGATTAACCGGTGCAAGTTTACTTCCTCCGACCAGCTTCGAAACCATCTTACGCAGGATAAACTAGGAGCGCTTCCAGGTTAGCTAGTCTGTTGTTTGTTGCTTTTAGTAGTTTATTTTAGATATTAGTTTAAGTTAGAATTAATATATTAGATCGTTTAATTCCAGTAGTCTTATTTCTTTTTCATCAAATATAAAAATAAGAAATATATTCCTGGCTGTCTTAGGGCAGAAAACACATGATTTTTACAGGTTTTATCTAAATCTGCAACTTTTAGATATTGTATATTTGTGAATAAGTTGTAATTCAATTAGTAATTAGATATTTAATTGTTAGAGTTAGTGTAATAGTAATTAGTATAATTAGTATTTAGTTTTAGTTAGTAGTTTGTTATAATTAGATTAGTATATTAGATTAGTTTTAGTTAGTTTTAATTCATTTTATTTGTTATAGATAGACTAGTTAGTTTAGGTTAGTTTTCTCTTTGGTTTTCTTAGGAAGCCTTAGAGCGGCCAAC
>JASDQU010418470.1:0-10272 GCA_032191745.1 Picea mariana
GAATATCTGATTTATAACTCTTTACCCACAAATTTTAAATCATGAAGCACTGCAACCAATTTGATGTCCAAAAGTGGTCATAAACTTGCGAAGGCTCGTTCTCACTAACCGGGGGTCGAAACCAAGCACGGGATATACCGTTGGAAAGGTCTCACACTGCCCTAAACCATGTTTGGGTTTGATGTTCCCTTTGATACCATCATATGAAAAGAATCAGACCAGGAAGCTACAACTATTAGTTTTTCCCGTTCGGGTGACTTTGACTTTGCGTGCCTCATATGGGTCATACTGACTCGGAATCAAGCTCGTGATAGCTTGTTGAAAAGCTTGTCCCGATCCATACCACTTGGCAGTGTTGTTCTCCTTGAATAGAACAGCTTTGACATGAGGAAGAAATGCCATGGGAAGGCCCACAAATCCCTGAAAGCAACCAACTGATACTCTTTCAAGGGCAGAGGCCATAGTAACTATGACCCCCGCCACTGTCTTTGATTGGAACTATAGCACCGAGGGGATTTTATGGAGAAGTAACTGTGTAAAACACCATGTTGAGCCCAGAGCAGATTTTTGGGTCAACAGTGCCAAAATGACATTGATTTGTTGTTAATCGAATCAAAATTTTGAAAATAAAGGATGACTTTCACGTTGAAGCAGATGTTATTTGGTCCACATATTGTGCAATGGAATAGTTATATGAGCTTTTGAAATCTAGGGTGAAGCATCTTGTAGATTTAAGCATCATTTGTTTTGGCACCAAGGCATTATATCGTGAATGCAATGTTAGGAGTTTGGTGTTGTGTGATGTGTTTTCGAGTGATTTGGATTTATGAAAAGAACGAACTGATTATCAGACTGAATACATAAACACAGAGATATGGAGAACAACAAAGATATTCAGTTAACAATATCTTCTATTGAATAAATGAAATAGGCTGAAACTATAAAACTACAGAACTGAAAACAACTTGCACGAATGGTGGTAGTTATCTCTAAGAAGAGATGTGGCTGCTACGTGCATCTGTCTGCGCATAATGCTTACAATGAGGCTCCAGAGACCTTTTTAATATTAATTATGAATTCCAAAACCATAGACATCCAAAAAACTAACCCTAGGAGATGAAACACCAAAAGTTATGTGGGCCCCTATGGGTAACTTGGTACCTCAACTTCCCGGGGTCATAACATTTGCATACAACCTCCATTTTAGGCGTGTGATAGCCCGTTGGAAAGGTATTTTCGAGAACTACACATTATGCCATCAAATTTTGACTCTTTATATAGTTTTACTATGACGAGCGAAAAAAAAAAAACTATTTATGACCCCCAAAAGACCCTGGAAGTATAGAAAGATGTGTTGACACAAAAACATACAAAATAAGCCAGTTGGATTAGGTGGGAGGCCACCAGTATCCACCTGGAGGATGTGTAGGGCTTCAGACAACCCTGTGAGTGTAGAACCTACAATTACAAAGAAGTACAAAAGAACATGTTGAACTAAAAATTGTCAAGAGGATTCAGTTGGAATAGGTGGGTGGCCACCAATATCCACCTAGATCATTCCTCCCCCCTTAGGAATAAATGGTATCCATTGTGTTGAATTCCCCCATTAGGTGAGGAAAATTCTACTGAATTTGGCTTCGGGTGAGCCACTTTCCCTTGTGTAGGAGTTTCTCTGCCTTGACAACCCGATAAAAATGGATCATGTGCCGGCAAGTGCCCTTGACCTGTGTGTCCACTATTTGATCAGTGGATTCCTGTTCCATATAGTTAGGGTTGAGTTCAGTTGGTTTCAAATGTTTTGCGATCTCTGAGGTGTCCAATAATGGTGGAAATATGGCCGAAGGAGGTCCACATTAAAAATAGGGTGCAAGCCAAGGAAGGGTGGAGTGTTGAGCTCAAAATAATTGCTACTCACAACCTTGGTGATAGTGTAAGGAAAATAATGAAGTGGGCAGAGCTTCTGATGGGGCCTTGTAAGACGTTCTTTTTGAAAATGTAACCAGACCTTATCTCCCACCTGAAACTAGTGCGGTACCCTGTGTTGATCATGATGATTCTTGTACTTAGCATTGGCTTTCTGAAAAATCTCATGGACATGTTGGAGGATGTGCTAAATCCGCTCAATGAATCTGGTGGTTTTGTTGGTCTCAGACTAAGCATGGGAAGATTCCTGTCTGGTTGCAAGAGGTAGTGAAATATCAATGGGACCCAAGGGTTGGAGTACCAACCCCACCTGAAATGGGATATGGCTGGTGGAGCTATGGATCACTCTGTTGTAACTATGTTGAACATAGAGGATACTCTCATCCCATGTATGTGGATTCTTAGAGTTGTACATGCGCAGGAGAGTGGTATCCCAAAATGGAACCACACTTGTTCAAAGAATATTTTGGTAGTGTCTATCGCTGTGATGTTCTTCTTGCAGGCTATGAGGATGGCCATCCTCGAAAACCGATCAACTACCACAAATACACAATCATTTCCTTGCTTGGTGGATGAAAGGCCAGACATGTAATCCATCGATATGGATTCCCAAGGATTCTCAAGAGCAGGAAGAGGGGTATATAGGCCTTGTTTCTTGATGGATGGTTTGGCAATGGCACATGTAGTGCAATATATGATATACTTGATGACATCTTTTTGAAGTTTTGACCAATAAAAATGCTTCTATAGAACTGCCACAGTTTTCTCCACGTCAAAATGTTCTGCCATCTGATTGTAGTGAGCCTGTCAAATCAACTTGGCACACTCACTTGTATGAACAAAAAAATGGCTGAGACTATCGGATGATTGTGTTGAGTGATAACTGCACCTACAACATAGTCTGATGCATCAGTCTCAATATCAAACAATTATTGCAGATTGGGTAAGGAGAGTACTGGAGTTGAGAATAAGTGATGATTCATATAATCAAATTCTTGTTGTTGTGCCTTCCCCCATGTGAAATTTTCCCTACCATCACCCTTGGTCATTTGGTTGATGGCACATGCAATATGGGAGAATCCCAACATGAACCGTCGGTAGAAATTAGCCAGTCCCAAGAAGGTATGAAGATCGGTTAGTGTGGTTGGGGCTGGACAGTCATGGATGACTTGTATCTTATCTGGATCAACATGTACCCCATGCTCATCAATAATGTATCCCAAGTATTGGACCCTGTTCATGCTAAAGGAGCATTTTTCCAAGTTGGCATATAGATTGTGTTGCTGCAGAGTGTTCAAAACATGTTGAATATGTTGCATGTGCTCCTCCCATGTTCTGTTGAAGATGATGATTTTATCTAAATATACCACCACAAAAGAGTTGGTGAAGGGTCTCAATACATCATCCATCAACCTCATGAAGATGGCTGGTGTGTTGATTAACCAAAGGGCATGACCAACCATTCGAAGAGACCTTCTTTATATTTGAAAGTTGTCTTCCATACATCAGTTGGTTTGATGAGAACCTGGTGGTAGCCAGACTTAAGGTCAATCTTCCTAAAGAACTTCTCCCCCTTGATTTGGTCAAGAAGGTCATCAATTCTTGGAATTGGGTATCGGTTCCTGACTATGATTTTGTTTAATTCTATGTAATCAATGCAAAGCCGCCAGGTCCCATCTTTCTTTTGCACCAATACAATCAGGCTTCCGCAAGGGGAGGAGTTGGGTCTGATGTTTCCCTTTTGAAGTAACTCTTTGATCTTACACTTGATTTCATGATTTTATATCAATGAATGACGATAGACTATTCCATTAGGAAGAGGTGCGCCAGGGGTTAGATCAATTGGATGCTTGACTTGGTAGTTCGTCGGTACCGTAGTGGGTGAGGAGAAGATGTCTATGTACTCTTCCACAATCTCATCTAGTTTCTTGTACTGCAAAGAGAGGCTTTGTGTAGAGGCCACAGATGTGGCGGTGACCTTCTTCTTACTGTGAGCACACATCACAAAGAAGACGAACTTCCCGGTCTGTGAAATGACCTTACTGCACTTTTTAGAAGAGATTAAAGAAATAGCGGTAGGCGGTGCTACCTCTTGTATCTTGTACAATTGTCTACCCAAAGTAATAATAACATTACGAGGTCTAGACTCATACACAACATGTCGCTTCCACAAATATGGTTGTCCTAAATGAACATCACAAACTTCAAGGGGATAAATATCATGCAATACCTTGTCTTTGAAAGGCTTGATGTTGTAGGGAAGATGACATTGTTGGCTGACACAGAGATCCATTCCTTGGAGAAGCCAACCAATGGTGTAGCTTTGTAGGTACGATGTCGTCGTCAGGTCCATTTGCTTGACACCCTCTATTGAGATCAAGTTCTTTTGATTACCACTATCGATAATGAAATGAAGCAGAGCCCCCTTTACCCACATTTGTGAGTGAAAAAGGTGTTCCCCTTCCTTTGGTTCTTCTGGTTCACTTGCCTGGACTTTGGTGGTAGCGAAAGTGGCACTAGGTTCAACATCGATAATTCTCTTCCCTCCTTCTAGATTTGATTCAGAGCTGGAATCGACCTTTGACTCGGAAGATTTCAGCTCGGCCACGAGTGAATTCTTGGAGCAACATTATTCGGTGTTGTGTCAAGAGATTTTATGGTATTCACACCATTTTCCCATGTCCTTCTTCAACTTCTCATTATCCTTGTGTTTCATCTTGGACTGGTTGTACTGAGAGTGACCATATTTGCTTTGTCCCTTGTTGTGTGGGTTGGGGCCACCTTTTCCTTGCTTCGGCTGTGAAGAGTTTGTAGATCTGAAATCTCGCCTCTTCTACTTCAATTTCTTCTCAATCTTGAGAAATATCTATAAGTCGTACCCAATGATGTGCTGTCTTGAAAATCCATTTATGTTTAAATGTATCTATGCAAAAAGATGTGGTATTTGAGCACCAGATGCTACTTAGAGTCTTTGATACCCAATTTGGTGCACATGGTATGAAAAATATTGGTGAAATCTGGTACTGTCTCGTCCCTTTCCTTACGTAGGGTGGTCTATCTAGTGTATATTCCTCGTAGCTTCCAACAGGGTAGTATTATTCTTTAATAGAATCCTAGAAGGAATCCCATGTGGGGGAAACCTAAAATATTGCAGATTCCTCTATGGACCTTTAATCAGAGTAAGTATCCCACCAATTCTTAACATGGGGGATGACCTTGAGGAGTGAAAAAGTAATATTTTCTCTATCGAAAAAATTGTGGACCGAAAAATAACGTTCGAATAGATTCAACCATATATCTACAACATCCGCATCTATTAGTCCTTCAAATAATGGAATATCAAAATTTACTTGTACCTTGAAGAGGGTTGCATGGTCGCTTGATGAATATGCTTCTCCCATGGGTAGCCACCGAAGGATCTGTACGAGGTTGTCTATCATTTCGTTCCTTTGTCACGCAAGGGATTGTTTGAGCAACATTTTAAAATGATATCCTGATCCATCATATTTATTTTCATCCCCCATGGGTTGTTTTCAGGCTCGGTAAGGTCAATCTTGCAAAGGCTTAGCTAGTTCGAGTCCCAACTTCTTATACCCAGATATTGTCGGGGATATGCACGAAGAAAAATAAATGAAGAGAAGAACGTTATGATACCATTGATCAAAATTTATGAGTATAATGAATTGATTAACAGATTGAATAAAATAAACACAAAGATATGGAGAATAACACAGATATCCCGTGAGCAATATCTTTTATTGAATAACTGAAATAGGCTGAAACTATAAAACTGCAGAACTGAAAACAACTTGCTCAAATGGTTGTAGCTATCTCTGAGAAGAGATGTGGCTGCTACGCACATCCGTTTGCGCATAATGATTACAATGAGGCTCCAGAGGCCTTTTTAACATTACTCATGAATTCCAAAACCCTAGACATCCAAAAACATAACCCCAGGAGATGAAACTCCAAAAGTTATGTGGGCCCCTATGGGTAAGTTGGTAACTCAACTTCTCGGGGTCATAACTTTTGCATATGACCTCTATTTTAGGCATGTGATAGCCCGTTGGAAAGGTATTTTAGAGAAAAAAACATTACACTATCAAACTTTGACTCCATCTATGTGTTGTCTTTGGCGAGCAAAAAAACACTATTTAGGGCCCCAAAACAGCCCTGGAAGTACAAAAATATGTGTTGACATGAAAACATACAAAATAAGCCAGTTGGATTAGGTGGGAGGCCACCAGCATTCACTTGGAGGATGTGTAGGGCTTCATATATCCCCAGAAGTGTAGAAACCACAATTACAAAGAAGTACATAAGAACTTGTTTAACTAAAAACTGTCAAGAGGAGCCAATTGGAATAGGTGGGTGGTCACCAATATCCACCTGGATCAAGGAGTTTGGTGTTGTGTGACGTGTTGTATTACTAGATACATTGTCAAAATATATGTATAACATTATTTATTATTTTAATCTTTTGATGAGAAAGAAATTAGAGAGGTTTTGTTAGGAACTAGTAAGCAAAAAATAAAAATATTGCACCAAATACTAATGGAACAACAAAATGTAGAGAACCAAAACACCAAATATGATACCTTTATTGATAGAAAACAAATTTAACTTTCCTCTTCGAGGGAGAAACCTCCTACAAAGAAACACTCTATTGCAATAATTCTCAAGACAAGGCTTTCTCATGCCTACTACTCTTATTTATACTAATTATGTTTTCTAAAGAGCATTCTAGAGGAATATCTTTCTATAAGTCCAAGCTTATATTAGGTCTTCATACATTGAGATGTTCACATTTATTAAATAGGTATTATTAAATAATTTCGTCCTTTATTACATGGAAAAAATATTATTCTATCTACGTGAGGGTTTAGGGAGGTTAGGTCCCTAACATGCCCTCCCCATTGAAGAATAACCTTGTCCTCAAGGCTTGAGATGAGGAAATTGTTGTAGAATGGTGGTTGGCTCCCAGGTGGCACCTTCTAGATTGTATATTTCCACTAAAATAACACTTCCTTGATGGTTCACTGATGGAGACGAAGCTCTCGCTAGTCCAAGAATTCCTGTGGATGCAACCAAATGGAACCTTCTTCATATAAATCAAGGATACTAGTTCAAGTTTGGCACTTAGTTCTAATTAATTTCTTTGATCATGAGACATAAAAATCAAGATGGAGCTTATAATGACTAGGTATAGCTAACTAGTAGGCCATGGACCCCACTCGCTTGAGAATTTTATAAGGACCATAAAATTTGAGAGAAAGTTTTTGACAATGTTCATCTTTGAGTGAAGTTTTCTTATAAGGTTGCAGATGAAGAAACGCTTATACCCCTTTAGCAAATTGATGTTCAAAATGAGCTTGATCTACTCGTTTCTTCATGTGATTCTAAGCCATGATAAAATTTTCTTTGAGGGTACCAGGAGTGGCTACTCAGATTGTGAGATTGTTATCAACTTCCTAAACCTTGGAGACATGTAGCATGCATGAGAGAACCAAGGGTAGACTTTTCCCATAGACTTGTTCAAAAGGATTCATGCGAGTAGGAGTATGGTAAAATGTTTTGTACCACCATTCAGTGAGAGGTAACCATTAGGCCCACTGATTTTGTTGGTCATACGAAAAACACCTCAAATATGTTTCCAAACACTTATTGACAAATTTAGTTTGGCCATTAGACTGGGGATGATAGGCGATGCTGAGAAGAAATTGGGTTTCTTGGAGCCTGAACAATTCCTGCTAAAAATTGCTGGTGAAAGTTGGATCTCAGTCAGAGACAATAGAATGAGGCATACCATGAAGTTTGGATATATTATCCCTACAAATTTAATCCATTATGGATGCAGAGAATGGGTGTTGAATAACACATAAATAAGCATATTTGGAAAGGCGATAAACTAGCACCATGATGACATACTTATTTCCTGATTTAGGGAGGCCAACAAGGAAATCCATAGAAATATCCCTTCAAATAACAAGGGGAATTGGAAGTGGTTGGAGCATGCCTAGAGATTTGATTGTTTATCCTTTATTGAATTGACATGTATCACATTCATCCACAAAGGTGTTGATTTCATGTTTCATACCATCCCATAAAAAAGAACATTTGAATCCTTGATAGGTTTTGGGAAGACCTAAATGCCCAGTTGTGGGTGAAGCATGAATCACAGAAAGAACTGTAGATTTAAGTTGTGACTGTTTGCATAAATACAAATGAAATTTGTAGCAAAGCTCTTAATTTTTCTAAGAGTAACTTGGAGAGGATTGAGAATGGTGTTGCAATTGTTGGATCGGGAAATCAATTTTTGGGTCTTGTATCCATTATTTGCGGACATCTTGTATCCAACATGGTACAATGAAGGAGAGGGAAAAGAGGGACCCTTCTTTTTCATACTTCTTGGAAAGAGCATCAACAACCACATTTTATGTTCCCTTCTTGTAAGTTATCTCATAATCATATCCAAATATCTTGGTCACCCAATTTTGTTGCTTTGGGGAGGTAATTCATTGTTCCATAAAATACTTGAGGCTTTGATGATTAATTTTAATTTGGAAGAATTTCCCCAATAGATAAGGATGCCAAACATCCACAACATGCAAAATAGACATCATTTCCTTTTAATAGATTGACTGGCCCAAATGTCACTCCAAGTGTTATTTTCTAGTGAAAGTCAAAGGCCTACCATCTTGCATGAGGGCTTTCCCAATGCCTTTCCTTGAAGCATCAAATTCCAAGACAAAAGTCTTGGTGAAGTCTAGAAGTGCCAAAAAATGATTCATGCATGTTATTTCACAATCTATACTTTCCCAAATCCTAAAAGCAAGTAGTCCTAGATTGGCGTAACATGGAGGTAGTCATATCACTGCCACCCCAATAGGATACCCCTCTCTATTTAGGAGGAGAAAAAACTCACTCCAAGGGAGACATCCCAAGACCTAGTTGGTTGATGAAGGGAAATAAGACAATGGTAAAACCACCCCTCTCTCTAGGTCACTCAAAAGGAAGAAGTCACTTGGTATTTTTTGGGGTTAAGGAGAAATTCAAGGTGAATGGTACCTGGCCCTTACCAATGAAAAAAGAAATGTTATCAATAACCAATGATATCAATGTTTCAAATTAATGACTTCAAAATAGAAATATGATACTAAAACATTGTTATGCATGAAAAGATAAATGTATAGTAGCAACAATATGTTCGGAAATTGCAAGTTATAATGACAAGAATGATATAAATACATTTTCAATTTGATAGCACTTTGTCACTTAGAATTTCAAGATTTAAACAAGTTAACAAGTGACTTCAATGGGCTGTCAAAATACTTGTAACATCAGTAACTAAGTAATGATGACAACAACAAAACCACTTTAGAAAAGTACTTAAATTAGGCAATTAAATAGACACTTTAGCATATAATGATAGTATTTTTTCTAGTACAAGTGTTGGGTGGTATTATGGATAGTTTCAGGGTTGTTAATAGGTTGTAATAATGGTTTTAATAGTATTTAAAAAAAACAACAACAACCTTCAACAACTTTCAAAATTTTTCACTTAGAATGATAACAAAGGAAAGACTAGACCCTTGGGTGATGGCACCTAGGCTAGTGCAAATTTATGGGTAGGTTTCTTAGGTTAGTATTCTTGCTAGGGATAAAAAACAAAGGTTATAGAAATGATTACAGTAGAAACAATGTGGTTGTTAGTGTTAGTGAAAGTTTCAAGAACAATAATTTGAAATAACAGTAACAAGATAATTTGTAACTCTAATTAGTGCATTTAGGGGCTTATGGAGTTAATAACATTAACAATATCACTTGGGAAATAAAATAATGATAATACTTGTTTAAGGAAAGAATTAGATCCAAGAGGTGTTGGCACTTCAAGGCCTCAAGCATCTAAATATTGAAGAGAGGTTTTGGTAGAGAGTTGCTGCCGACGCACACTCCCTTCACAACCCATAGGTCGAAAGGTCCACGTCCGCACAGGATCTTTTCTTTCCACCGGCCTGTTGATGGGAAAAATTGAACGCTCGCCAACTGGAAGAGTGGATCCGGTCCGGGGTTGTCTAAATAACCAGATCCGTTTGGGATGATCCACCCTGACGGGTTTAGCGGCTCTGTTGGACGATCTAAGTCCTAGGAAAGCAAAAGAAAAATACACTAAAGAACTAATCTAAATGAAAACAATAATTAAAGCAAACTAATAAACAAATCTGAAATAAATATATACAATCTATTACCTAAACTATACAGTAATATTTCTATAAAATTAAATGTTCAATTATCAACAGAATTAGATATAACTACAAATGTACAATATTTACAGATTACAGATTTAAA
>JASDQU010418475.1:0-10235 GCA_032191745.1 Picea mariana
AATGTAACTAATTAATCATTACATATTGTTGAGAGTAAACTGGATAAAACACCTACATTTTTGGTGCACCACACTCATCATACATCAATTCACATCCAATTCGAACCATAAATTGAATTATGCTAAGTATATGATGAACAAAAACTAAGTTTAAGATGATCATAAACCAGTACCAGATCACACCACGCTAGCACATGAACCAGATCGACGCTACAGTTTTATAGTGAGGTCACCAAGTTTGACCGGTGGGCCCTTGTCGATGCCAACAAGGAAGCTTAAAAGAACTCATAGGATAATAAACTTAAAGAACGAACATGATCAGCAAATTCCACTTCATATTAATCTCCAACAAATAAGTCTACAGAAAAGACGTGTTCATAAACCAATACTTCAACATAGCATAATTTGACCCTCCCTTCAGTCACCTACAGACCCTCTTTATAAGAGAAACAACCTAATAGAATCAAGGTAATGGATAATGTCAAAATAAATGTATCAAGTCTAATACATGATTTCCTTGTTTTGAAAGTTACTTCATCCTCATGAAACGAAGTGCGTGAGGATGGAAGAATATCATATGGACTCAAAATAGGCAATATCATTCACCAACTGACTCCTTGAACTCATCGAAATATCCATTCAGTTGATTTCATTCAGATTTTCATATTTTGGTACCAGATGGTTGTTGACGCAGGTACCGGATGATCTGGAACGTTCTGGTACCGGACGGTTTCTGGAACATTCTGGTACCAGATGATCCGAATTGCAAGTACCAGATGACATGGAGTGTGAGTACCGGATGCCCTGTCTTGCTAGTACTGGATGACATGTCTTGCTACGATTTCCACAACATTGTTGTTATATGGAATAAAGCATATAGATAAATGTTCTAACTATCAACAAACCATGCAAATCATAGGCTTAAACATTTATTACCTTATTTACACCAAGGAACATTCAAATGGGTGTATCATCGAGCAAAATAAATGGATTGCTGATAGTTTTAGGGCAACATAATCAATATAAGGCGCAAAATTAAGGTAACTGTGGATGTCAAAAAAGGGACCCAACAAATGTAATCTCACCTCTATTATATGTTCTTAAACATTTCATTGACCTGGAAGTAAAAGCTCTAAATTGATTAAAAGCATTAAATACATCAACTTTTATTTTTAGTAAACAGATCCACACCTTTCTAGAGTAATCATCTATAAAAGTTACAAGATATGACGATCCTCCAAAAGAAAATTTACGAAATGGTCCCCAAAATTTCGAATGGATATAATCAAGGATACCTTTACAAACATGTCTTACTTTTTTAATCTTCTGTCTACTCTGTTTTCCACAAACACAATGCTTGCAGAAATTCAAATTCAGAGATTTTAAGCTTGGAAGTAACTTATGGTTTACCAATACCTTAAGCCCTTTCTTGCTCATATGACCCAAACACTAATGCCATAAATGAGTAGAGTCACTTGCACTTTCAGATACTACCGTTGCTTGATCTAATTCAGTTCTTCCTTCTAGTTGATAAAGATTCCCGATTCTTTTAGCCTTTATGACTACTAAGATGCTTTTGGACACCTTTAGTACTCCACCTTGACATGTACACTTATATCCACCAGAATCTAGAACTCCCAAAGATATTAGGTTCTTTCTAAGTTCGGGTACATGTCTCACATCTGTTAGTGTTCTTAGAGTACTGCCATACATTTTAACCCGAATGCTACCAATCCCAACAATTTTACAAGAAATATCATTTCCCATAAGAACAACACCATCATCTATATATTGGTAACTTGTTCAGAACCAATTTCTATGAAGACACATATGATTGGATGCACCATAGTCTAACAACCAATGCTGATGATGTTGTGAAACATCACAAATAAATAATACCTCATCAGTCATACCTGAACTTGTTTCAACTGAATTACCTTCATTTGCTTCCTTTGTGGAATCCTCTTTGGATGTTTGTTGTCTTTTCCAACAATCCTTCTTGAGATGCCCTGATTTGTCATAGTACCAACATTTTAGCTTACCCTTCTTTCCTTTTGACTTAGATCTTGATGTACCTCTTTGATTATATCATCTTTCTTTGGATCGACCTCTAGCCACCATTTCTTCTGATGTTGAGGTTTCTTGACTCAATTTTCTCCTCATTTCCTCAATCAACAAAGCTCCCACAATAGTATCATAATCAAGAACATCTATCGAGCTAAAGCTAATAGAGGTGACTAAATGATCCCAAGACTAAGGCAATGAACACAATAGTGTAATTGCCTTATCTTCATCTTCGAGTTTTACTTCCATACTAGTGAACTAACATGTAAGAGTATTGAAAGTATTTAAATGGTCTACAATTTTTGTACCTTCTTTCATTCTCAAACTGTATAACTGCCTCTTTAGGTAGATTATGTTCGTCAAAGATTTCGTCATATAAAGACTTTCCAACTTGGTCCATAAGTATGTTGTTGTTTCCTCCCTTACAATAGTAAACAAAACTTCATCTGTTAGACACAGACGAATGGTATTGAGAGCTCTTGCATCCAGATCTTCCCACTCCTCATGTGTCATGCTTGCTGGTTTATTTGTCTTTCTCTCCAACGCCTTTTGCAAACCTTGTTGCACGAACAAATCCCACATCTTAAGCTTCCATAGTCAAAGTTATTTTTGCTATTGAATTTATCCACCTCAAACTTCAAACTTTATACTTTTTTCATTAACACAAAACCACCCAAAAAACTACAACTTATAAAACCAAATTGTTTATTGTAAAGAAACAATATTATATATTTCAAAGTTGAACCTCAACTTATAAAATATTAATTAATAAGTTTAAAAACAAACCATATGTATTTAATATGTAAGTTTTTAAAATCTTTTGATAAAAAAACATCCACTTTAAATACTTTTATAAGAACATCCTCCACCCATTTATAAAATCGATCCTTCATATATTATGTCTTATGTGCATAATAAAACAAAAAAGGTCGCCGTGTATGCTATATAAAAGTGGAGGATGTTCTTATAAAAGTATGTAGGGATTTTAATCTAATATGTATGCTTTATACCTCTCAACTATACATATTCGATGGGTATCGTGCCTTTCGAAATACACATGAAGCGATGATATCCGGGAATATGCAAAGGGTAAGTTTGGGTTCGATTATCGCCCCTATAACAAGGTTCAGGGAGCGATAGGCCAAAAAATATCTCCCTCCCTATAACGAATTCGTTCTAGCACACAGATCGAGCGCTTCCAACGCTGAGCTTGAATCTTCATGTGCAGATTGAGCAGTGGAAGTATAAACTCGACAAGATTAGTGACAAATTAAATAACGAAGAAAAACAACAATCACATAATTGAACATAGTATTTCACGTGGTAAAACCTTTCACAAGGGAAATATTTACGAAACATCTTTCCCACAGTTACAATTAATGTACACCAAACCATATCTTAGTTTTTCTTGATTTGTTTCAAGGAGCCGAAAATCTACCTATATTCTTGGGAAATTGGTTGGCATGGTTTCAACAAAAATGACACAATCCCTTAGCTAAAGACTAAAGACTAGAACATAAATGAGACCAAAAACATTGCACAATTATAAATGACATAACATTATTTGCAATCTCCAACACATTGTACAATCAAAATTATTCATTAAAATTAAGTATTTAAAGGTTGTATTTATTGTTTAATTTTTTCTAAAAATTGTACTCGTTGTTTAATTTTTCTAAAAATTGTAATATTGTTTAGTTTTTTTAATTATTTTCAATATCTTGCAACTTAAAACAAATAAATTTATCACTAATTAAAAATATCAATGTTAAAATATGTTATCAATAAAAAAAAATATCAATGATGAAATATGTTATCAATATTGGTGCCAACCAAATTTGCTAAATAAACCTACTACTAATTAAAAATTATCAATAATGAAATTTATGTTATCAAAGCTGATGCCAACCAAATTTACTATATTAGTGAATATGAACATAACTAATATACTTCAAAAATTTCTACATATTTTATATCTAAACTACGTATAAAAACATATTAAAAATACTTTATATCTAAACTACCTATAAAAGCATATTAAATAAAGTTACTAGTGAATATGAACATAACTAATATACTTCAAAAATTTCCCCATACTTTATATCTAAACTACCTATAAAAACATATTAAATAAAGATTACATTAAAAATAAGTAAATTTAAAATTGATTATGAATAACATTAAAAATAAATAAATTTAAAATTTAAAATTGATTACTAATATCACTTAAAACCAAATATAAAATCAATTCCACACATTTAGTCACATATTTTTAAATCATTAAAAAAATATAGTCCATTAAAAAATGTTTTTCATATCCACTTAATTTTAACATATATTAATTATATTTAACATTGAAGTGACAAAACTAAAAAAAATTACATTAGAATTGGCATAATTGTATTCTTAATAAAAAAATTTGATTAAATATTCTTAATATTATTTTTCATTAAGTAAGTTGCATAGTAATTTTCAAAAATCAACTTTAGTGAGTTGCTTGCAATATTTCTTTTTCATTAAGTCATCTTAATATTATTTTTAAGTAAATTGTATAGTAATTATATTACGTGCATGGAGGGAATTCTCAAAAATCAAGAGTTGATTGCAATATTTCTTTAAACAAAATGGTCCATTGAAAAATTGTTTTAAATTCCCTTGGGCTCACATTTTATGTTGTGCATATTAATCTCCTCCATCCTCCACCCTCACCCTTACCCTCACCCTCATATATGAGGGTGGGATAAAAAATTGTTTTAAATCCTCCTAGGTTTATATTTTATGTTTTGCATATTAACTTCCTCCATCATCCACCCTCACCCTCATATATGAGGGCCGGATAGAGTGAGTTAATATGCAAAACATAAAACAATGGCCGTGGGAAGAGTTAATATGCAAAACTACCTACACCCCATCCCCATTGTTTTATGTTTTTCATATTAATTCACTCCACCCCATATATGAGGGTGGGAGATGGAGAAAGTTAATATGCAAAACTCTGCCGACCCCCACATAAAACATTTTATGTTTTTCATATTCACTCCCCCCACTTCCACTTTCACCCCCACCAACATTTTATGTTTTGCATATTAACTCCTTCCATGGTGGGAAATGGAGGGAATTAATATGCAAAACATAAAATGATGCTGGGGATGGAGGGAGGGAATGAATATAAAAAATATAAAATATTTTCCCTACCCTCATATATGAAGATGAAGATAGAGGGATTTAATATGCAAAACAAAAAATGTTACAAAAACATAAAATGAAAATAGGATGAGGGTTGATAGAAGTTAATATACAAAACATAACACTGTAACTTATTTTTAGATATTTTTTTCTATTAAATAACTTTTGATACAAATTATTAATTTCCCTGCTCAAGTTTGCATATAACAACAAAAATAAATGATACTTACAAATATTGGTCATCAAATTTTCATTTGACAGATAAACAGATAAGATAAATTTGAAATTTCGATCCTCAGCCCCATTGATTGTTGAGGAATACAATGGCGGAAAGGCTAATATATTTAGGAAGTAGGATCGTTCATTCCATGTGGAATATTATATCTAGAGATATATGATTGTAATTATCTCTATTGGTGTACATACAACATGTTAAGTTTACTTAGTTCAGTGGTCAATGATCTAATTACTGTGAAGATTTGTCTAATCACGGTAGCAGGTAAGCTTTTCATCCACCTATTTATTGCAACAGGTAAACTACCTGTTTTATGTTGGGCTCCTTCTAGTATATTATATATACGGGTGTTCTTGTAATTAGACATTAGATAGGATATGCAATAATCTTTCTGTCTATTCTGCTTCTTCTCTGTTGTTCTATTTATGTATGGAGTTGAAGCTCCTCTTTGATCTTGGTTAGCGCTCAGGTTTGTAAACATGGTATCAGAGCGTAGGACGTAGAGCTTTGTCGATCATTTTCGCCTTTATTTTTAATTGGTGTTGGCTTGGGCCTGTACCGTAGTCCAAGCACTCAATGGCTTTCATTGGTGGTTGTGCCTGTCCTTGTGGTTTCACGAGGCTTCAATCTGAGTGGAGCGTGTATGGTGGCAAGATGAGTTATCTATATGGCTCTATTTTCTCTCATTTTTTAGGCCCTTCCTGTAAGCATACAACTTTCCCTGAATATCCATTGCCCGCTGCAAATTTCTTTCATTTTGCAGAAAATGATGGAAGAATCGTCGGCGCAGAGGTTGACGTGGTGGATTTCGAGCCGGAAGAAGAAGATCTGATGGATGACGATACCGCGATGGATGGTGGCAATATTGTCGCTCACTGGATAGATGGTCACTCATAAGAGATTCCTTCTTATCAAGTTTCGTGCTCCGACCAAGCGTTGTTGTGGTGATCTGCTGCCAGTTGGGATTTTTGGTGGTCGTGATATTCCTAGTTATTTGTCTGATAAGGCGGATCGATCTTCACCCTACTGCTAGTAAATATTTTTCTCCCCTTGCTGTGGCCCTTGCCAGCGTTGCAGGGTTCTGGGTGCTTCTGTAGATGGATAATTTCGTGGTGCCGGTGGTCGTCACTCGCTTCAACTTTGGGATTGTCGCTTGCTTTTTTCGTTTGTTATGGTTCCCATCAATGAAGATTGAAGGTTTGTCTATATCATTTTCTGTGGGGTATCATTTTCTGTGGGGGGGCCTGACATATCTTCCGCCAGCAGTGACTTCACTCCTCTGATCACAATCTTCAATTAGATCGAGGGGCTCCAATTTCACCACTATTGCTTGCCGCTCTCTTACCCTTTGTGCAAATTGTGGCCTTCATATCTAATAGGCAGGGTCTGAATTTTTGCTGGCTTCGTAGGAGAGAAACGTTTATCTTTAGATCGTTGTGGTTGGGGCTTTGCTCTTAGTATAGATCGTGGTCCCTTCCTCCCATCATGGTTGAGTGCCTCTCTTGTGGGCTTTGATACCTTCAACACTTTGTTTATGGTTCATGGCTAGGCTCATTGTGCTCTCTTTACACTGCAATGGTTACTTCAAGCACCATCCAACAATGTTGTTGTGTCTTAGAGCTCACTCCTGCTCAGATAGGGCGGCTTTGCTTGGATCATTCATGAATGTTTACAGTGGTGGTGTGGATCATCTATAATGGATTGATAACTCAGCTTTACTTAGCCTTGTGTCGCTACTTGGAGTTGTTATGTGGATCTTTGATGGTGTTGATAGCCTTGGGTTAAATGGTCCTCTTTAGAGTTTTGGTCATACTTCTTGTGTGAAGCTTTTAGTGTTTACAGGTCTCATTACTTTTTTGATGGTTGATGGTGTTTGCTTTTGTTGGAAGCAGTTGTTCTGGTTCTTCACCAACACCTATTTTCTAAAGCACTTATGTGATAATTGTCACTGTTTGTCATTGCCTCTGCAACCAATCCTCTTCTACTTCAAAATTCAACCATGTTCTTTGAAGTTACTTGGTCTACTTCTTTAGAGTTTTTGATCATATGAGAAGTAGAAACAGAAATGCGAAGGCTTCGGATGGTCGATGAGATCAATACAAATCGCTTGGACTTTGTTAAGTGTTTCAAAGGGCTGATAAATTCGAGGGAGGATTGTGATGTAAAGTGCGGAGATATATATAAACAGTCACCCCTCGTTTATACTCATTTGAACACCCACCCACCTGGCGATAAAACAAAATGTAGCTGTCACCCGTCCAAAATTCAATGCATTTGCACTACAATTGGAATCCATGCACATTATTTGTAGCTTTTACCCGTGCACAAGGATACATTGCATATAGAAGACAATTCCGCCATCAATCAGACGCGCTGAGAGATGTATTTAAAGAAAAAAATGGACTACTCACTGACAATATGCTCAATTAAATGTACCCAAAAATATTGATTGGGCACTACTAATCTTTGGAACTTGGAAGTACTTGTTCACTTTTTTTATTCCCCTTCATAAATGTTTAATTAACCACGGTGTAGAGTTCGAAAATATGCAAGCATATACCGATCCATAAAATATCTTTATATATAAATGCATTCAATTTTAATTTTAAAATACTTCTAAACAAGTGGAAATATCTTTATATATAAATGCATTCATTAGTATTCAAATATAGTTGGAATATTTATTAGAGTAGTACGACAATAATATAATTTAATTTGTTTAAATAATCGTTGTTGACACTCGGATTAATTTTGAGATGCTAAAAATTAGGATGATAAAGATTTACAATCAATACCTATTAAGCATCTAATATAACCGTTTACGATTAAAAAATTAGAATCAAAATAATTTAATATTTTAAGGTAATTAAATATATAATGTTTATGATAAAAAACAAGTTATAATCAAAATAATATAATATTTATAAAGTAAGGTAATTAAATATATAATGTTTATGATTAAAAATAAGGTATAATCAAAATAATTTAATATTTATAAAGTAATGTTGATGATGAGGAAATTCTTAAAGGATATTATTGGATCACTGAGAGGGGGTGAATCAGTGATAAAGTAATTTAATCATATAATCCAAGTGTTATATCAATGAAGCATTATTATCCAATAACTGCAGAGTAAATAAGCAATGAACAAATGAATAAACATACACATACACAGTACACCAGTGTTTTACGTGGAAACCCAAATCGGGAGAAAACCATGGAATACTTTTTCTTATATGTCTTGATGAATTGCATTCATTGGAAGCACCAACTTCCTTTGATTTCCAGCTACAACTGGAAGGAGGCTCCAACCCACTAGTTTCTCAGGCTACAACCTGAGGGAAGATCCAACTCCCCAATTCGTTGGCTACAACCAGAAGGAGGCTACAACCCCCTATGTTCTCCGGCTACAACCGGAAGGTGGCTACAATCCCCTGTCATTGCCCCGTCCTGCCACCCTGAAGTAGAAGTAAAATGATGGAACCATTGTCAACCTGTCACTGTGAGATATACCGCTATAAACCTATACCAATAAATCTGAACCATGCATCAACCTATAATCAACCTGTACCATAAACAAGTGCATCAATCATGCACCAACATGTACCAAATAACCTGTAATCAACATGTACCATAAACAAGTGCATCCAACCACGTACCAAGTATGTACCAATCATGTGTCAACTGCTAATCAACTATGATTCATCAGTATGTACCAACATCATCAACTATACACCTCATGTATGTGCCTACTCATCAACTACTTGTCTCAACCATGTACTCAAGATGTACCTCAACCAAAAGCCCTCATCAATTTCATCATCCAAATATGATTTGTAGCTCTGTAATAGACCTAGTGTATATGATCACATTCCTGCAAACCTTCCTTAACTTCAACAACAAGAGACTAGCATTTTCATCAAAATTTTCTTTAGTTTCACATGCCTAGCTTTGGATTAGTCAACAACCCTAACTTGAAGTAATCATAACTTTGTACCTGTAATGTATAAATATCTGAAACTGATACACAATGTTCTTCAGTGTGTTTTATGAAATTCCTCCAGGTGTCACTACTTGAAACCTCTCAGAAAAGGACTTATAGCAAAAATGACATACCTTGCTGAATTCTGGCTTATTCTAAAGAGTGACCTTGTAGAGCATGCCTCGCACGGAATATTTGTTGAATTGATCTAAAAATTTTACACAGCATACTACAGACTATACCGTAACCAACACATTTGGTTTCACTGAATTTGGATCTGTTATGAATAAGTTATGATGTTTTTATCTGAAACACATGTTTTTGACTAGTTTCAGGACTAACCACAAACCTTATTTTCCACGGAGTGTAACTCCAAAAATACAATGACCCACAAGCTGAATTTTTTACCACGGATACTTGGATATGTTTTCTCAATGGCATAGAAATTTCATGGTCTGAATCATTATAGAAAAAACTTTATAGCGAAAATTGTGAGATGACATGTAAACAACATACCTTAGAAAGCACCATCAAAAGAATTTATCCTTCCTTGCATTTTGGCCTTCTTTTCTTCACCTTCCCTCAGAATTTCGGCTTAGATATCCTTGGTTACCTCATACACCTATAGATATTCAATATACTCAAGTGTGATTAAAATGAGAGAGTCTTGCCTCTTATTTATACTCTCCAAGTAGCTTCCTTAAAAACATCTTCTAGGTCACTTGGCCCCACTTTCCTTATTTTAGGGTTAACCCACTTTTAATTTCT
>JASDQU010418479.1:0-10235 GCA_032191745.1 Picea mariana
TGGACCTCTTTTTTGGATATATATCTCTCTCTCTATATATATTTGTGCATTATATTTATATTCTACTTGCAAATGATTAAATATTTACATGTGTAAAATATGCGTGCTTGTGTTATGAACGTGAAAAATGCCAATCTAAAACGTAATTGGCATATGCATCAATAACTAGATTAGCATGCCTAGGAACATGCTCATAGGTAATAAACTCAAATGATCGTTCCAGAAGACGTACCCTAAGGAACCGTTGTAATAAGACTGGATCAGGAATACAATATAGACCATTCAAATGCGACACAACCAACTGAGAATCCAAGAACACGTGAAGGTATTGATTACCATGTGATAGAGCATCTCACAAAAGCTCGATGAAAACACTATACTCAACAACATTATTTGTAGTTTCCCCGAGACAAACACCTCCAACAGATACTAGTTGGTTAGTGGGAGAATAAATCACCCAGGCAGCGGAAGCCAAGTTCTGAGTGTGACGACTGACACTGTCTACAAATCCAAAATAGACTAATGACTCCCCTGGAATCTTCCACATAGAAGAAGCACAAAAAAAAAAAACGTAAGGAAAAACGAAGAAACGTATACAAATCTATATACAATAATAAAAAATAATTACAAAAGAACTAGTACTCGAGCCGTTGAGATCAAGCATAATACTTCTTACGATAGAGCCCATTTCCAGGCTCCGACAACACATTTCCCTCATATTCTGCTAACTCACAAGACCCCTTTTCCAAAAATTGTCCCATGATCTATGGACCATGTCACATGGGGTTAACCTTCTTGCCCCTAGGGCATCTTTATCTTGATCTTAGACTAACACAAGGTCTCCTTCAAAAAATAATCATGGGCGAACATACTTGTCGTATTGAGACTTGACGCATTTTTTACGTGCTTCGTTTGCTAAAGTTGCATCTGGATGTTGATCGTCAAGATGTTCAAGATAAACAAGGCATTATTCAAGTTGCATCATGTCAGTTAAGAGTTTGACATCTATTTTAAGCGATGATATTTCACGTTCAATGAGAAAAGCTTCTTCTACTCCATGAACAAGTTGAAAAGGCAAGAATCCTGTTGCATTTTTTATTGAGCTTCGGTAAGCCCACAATGCCGGATATAACATCAAATGCCAATTTGACTTGGTCGAGTTAACCATCCTCTTTAATATAGTTTTTAAGAATTTGTTAACTACCTCTACCTAACCATTAGCCCAAGGATAGTAAGGAGAGGAGTGCTCCTATATAAAAACCAGTTTTGATGCTAACTTAGACATCATGCGGTTCTGGAAGTGACTACCATGGTCGGTGAAAATCTCTCTCGGAACCCTAAACCTAGCGATGAACTGATTGAACACGAAAAGTGCTATGGTTACATCATCATTAATAAATGTCTTCATGGTTTCTTCCGAGTTTGTAAAATAGTCAACGACCACTATAATGTATTGATGCCCCCTAGGCAAGGCTAGGTGGCATGTCATGAAATCTACCCCCAACTTGGTGAAGGGGATGACAACAATGACGGGAAACATAGGAGCAGAGTGTGCACACATATTCTTTGTAAATATTTGACAAGGATGACATTTCTTGACTGCTTCTATGCGATCCTTAAAGATCATAGGCCAGAAATAACCAAAAAAAAAGTTCTTCTGGGTTGTTTCCAACCCTGATAAGTGACCGCCACTTGCTCCACCATGGTAGTCATTTAAAATGACCTCTGCTTCCTTGTGAGTGAGGCAACGAAGAAGAATTGAGTCTACCCCTCGTCGATACAAAGTGTCGACAATAATGATATAGTTCTTTGCTAGGTGACGAATCCGTCGTCGCTCATCTCGTGAAAAATGCAGAGGGAACTTCAGAGTCTGGAGATATATAAGGATATCTCCATACCAAGGATCGAATGAAGAGATGAGGAAGATATTCTCATCTGGGAAAGAGTCAATTACTCCACTCTCCTCATTCTCTACTGGGAACTCCGACATCAATTCGACGAAGACTAAATATTTCTTGGATTTCGCAGAAGCAAAATCCAAATCGAACTCTTGAAGCACAAAAATCCACCAATAATTCGTCGAGTCAAAACATACTAAAAAGGATTAAGGTCAAAGATGAAAATTGTCCTACACAAAAGAATGTAATGTTGAAGCCTATGAATAACATGAAATGATACTAAGGCCAATTCTTGACATGAGAGTACTTCAGTTCATGACCCAACAAAGTGCGACTTAAATAGTAGATGAAATGATCTTGGAGCTCATTATCCTTGTGAACTAAGACCATGCCAATTGACGATTCGACTGCTGAAAAATACAACAAGAAATCTCAATTATAATCTGGGGGACTCAATAACAGAGTTGAAACCAACACTTTCTTTAAACACCGTGCTACCTCGTCCCTATGAAATGGAACCCCCTTTTTCAAAAGACACATAAATCCTTTCATAATATTGGCATAGTTAGGTACAAAGCGTCAAAGGAAATTCACGTTTCCTTGTAGAATTTGAAGTTGACGAATTGTGCATGGGGGAGTTGGGAACTAAGTGATTGCCTCCACTTTCAAAGGGTAAACCATGGTCCCTTTTGTTGAAACAATAAAACCCAAAAGACATCCTGAAGTCACACAAAAAATAAATTTATGCGTATTTAAATGGATTTGATAGTAACGAAATCTCTCGAAGACTAGGCAGAGGTGTAAAAAATGTTGAGGTCTATTGTGAGAGTGAGTTGTGAGATCATCCAAATAAGCCTCCACTATATGCTTCAGATCATGAAAATCAAACGTCACGGCCTGCTGAAAAGTGGCTCCAACATTTTTAAGGCCAAAGGGCATCTTCTTATAAGTGAAGGTTCCCCAAGGACAAATGAAAGTTGTCTTATACTAGTCGTCGTGTTGAATTTCAATTTGGTTATACCCTGAAAAACCATCCATGAACAAAATATCTCGCTCCCGATGCATTCATCGAGAATTTGATCGGTGAATGGCACAGGGAAATTATCTTTTGGATAATATTTATTCAAGTCTCGAAAATCCATACACACTCGAATCATGCTCTGTTTCTTATCGACAAGAATCATATTGGACACCCACTCTGTCAAAGGCACCGAGTAAATAAAGCCAAATTTTAGTAGCCTATCTACCTCAACTTTAATTGCTCCTGCTTTCCTTGGATTCACTGATCGTAATTTTTGTCGAACCAATTTTTATGTTCTGATAGGTTCGAATCTCATGTTGAACAATTTGAGGATCTATGCCAGGCATTTCCTCATACGACCAAGCGAAAACATCTCTAAACTCTTTAAAAACTGTCGTGTACTCATGAATTTCATATTGAGATCACTCTGCCCCAATAAATACATTTTCTAAAACATTAGGGGTCCTAGAAATGTTAATGGGATTGGTTTTCGAAATATTTTCCATATTTCCTTTGGCGTAGACACCATGCCTAGCCAAGGGATTTACCATTCGATCAACACTCCTACTCATAGTTTACTTGAATTCCCCATTTTCCACATGACTAATCTCGGGGAGGAAATACGATCTATGATGCATATCCTCCCATGGCCTTTGGCTCCAGTCATTGCCTCAATAATATCTTTGCCCGAGGGAAAGACAATATCAAGAAAATCCAGGGAATTTGAATAATTCTGAGCCCATATAGGCTCTGGAAAAATATCGTCCTCCTTTGACAATGAAGGAGTTTGATCTGAGTCTACAGTAGCTTGCTGTATAACTTGACAAGTGAATTCCACTACAGATAGTGGCATAGCCATCCCAACATGTGTGAATCCCTGAACTGAATCAGACGGCGAGGGTAACATCCATGGATCTCGTAGATATGATGCTTTGAATGAAACAACTCTTATAACATGAGTTGGAGGACTTGAATTTTGGTAGTCGACCGGGGTTGCATGAATGTAGGACACCGGTGATGGAAAATTAAAGGTACCCATCAACGGAGGATACATTTAAATACCAATGCTCTTAGTTGCTGACTGAGAGTTCTCAATCCACGAAACTGTGGATCCTTGATTCTTCACAGAGCTATAACGGTTAAAATCCATTTGCTCGATATTCATAATTCTTCCCTCATGGGGAAAGTATAAAATTCAAAATACCAATGAGATGACAACTGTCATCGCGTAAGTCCAACTCCTTCCCAATAACAAGTTATAGTCGAGCAGTGCATCGACTACTTCTACTTCTATGGAAATAGACTCGCCTCCTAACCGGATTGGAAAAGAGGAAATAAGCTCGTCCATCCTAAACAATCACCCATCAAATGTGGTCAAAAATGTCGGAGAAGGTGTGAGTTCTGGAGAGCTAATAGCTTCCCATCAAGACAAAGACATGATGCACATAGAAGCTCCCTCATAAACAACAGTCCTATTGATGACATTTTTTGTGTAAATGACATCAATTTGGAAGGCTACATGATAATGAAGACGAGGCTTTACATCAATAGCGTCAAACTTCATAGTGAGCAGGCTGGAAGAATTCGCCGCTTTGATCGCAGATAACAATGAAGTGCATTGCGTGGGGAAACTATGAAACACCTCAAGAGAAGACATCACATGGGATTTGAGCTAAATCCTCAACAATAGAGTAGTTAGGTGCGGCTATGGAATTAGGGTTGTGCTATTATCTTTTGTACACACCTTTCGATATGCACATCATTGTTTCCTTCTCAGGTCTCTCTATGTGCAGAGATGCTTGAGGACCAGAAGTCTCTTTGCCTTTCATTGTCGACTCCATATTACTATAATCATGAGACCTGGTCAACAAATATACCTCCTTTTATTTTAGCTTTGAATAATTGACCATGTTAACGAATGAGAATGATCCGTTCGACGAAGGTGCACCGAGAGTGCCCCCTTGCGGATTGGTAGTGAAAGAGCCAACTTGCATGTTTTGTCCTTGTGAAAATGGATTTTGAAATACAACAGGTTGTTGTTTTTTTTGAAACTTTATCAAGCTTTGGGCCTCTTTCATCTTTGGGCATTGATGAGTAAGGTGATCATCACCACAAAGCTTGCATGGGAATTTAATTATCTCTTTTCACTCTTTTCCCCTTCAACATTCTTATTAGGCTTTTTGTCGTTGCCCCCACTAACCTTCTTGCCTTTGCCTTTCTTTTTATCGCTGGGATGCTGAGGACCCTTTTGAGTCTTAGATTACACAATGTGTACTTCCAAGGACTGGGTCATGGGGGTGGTCGAGCTAGAGGCCGGACCAACCGTAGTTTGTTGAATTGACAACTGATGCATATGGTTAGAAACCATATCTGCAACTTTGCTGGGAGAGGAACCAACAATTCCATCAACATGTGGTCCCGATTTAGGTTTCTCTAAGTTGAGGGTTGACTGAGGTGTGTTAGGCATAATCTCGTAGAGCATTCCATATTGAGAGTAAATTAATTCCAATTGTTGTGCCCTAAAGATTTCCTGCTCTTCTGAAAACACTCTTGAAGTGGCTACATCCTTAGAAATGTAAGGAAGAAGATACTTCAAGAACCATTCTAAGATAAATTCTGGTGGAACCGTGGCTTTAATCAAGGTCTCCTTGTCTCCTCCATTCCTGAATATGATCAGAAATGTACGTAGAATTATCTTGTTCAAAGTTGGAGAAAATATATGTATCGATGTCATGCCGAGTAGGGAGTTTGAAGTGGTTGATAAAAACCATGACGATGTCACCAAATGTCATGTACTTTTACCTTTTCAGTTCTATATACCATTTCACGATGACCACCGTGAGGGAACACTGGAATAAACGTAACCGGATCAAATCATCGTTTAAAGAGTTGGATGAGCACCATAAGTAAAACGTCATTATGTGGTCCTGTGGATCTTCACCACTTTTCCCTTCTAAGTTCGGGATGTCCGATGGTAGTTTGGTGGGAACCATAGGCCAACTTAGGCCATGATGAATTGGGTCGTTCATCAACTTGGACAAGTTTGAAAAATTGAGAGTTTCCAGAAAAGGTAGTTTGGGATGCGTCATAGAATAATTAGCAACTCCAAAAGAGGGTCCTAGATTTTAACTGGCACCAGGTTTCCAGTAAGATTTTGTCGATGAACCAAATATTTGGGTAAAACCTTGTTGGCTATGGTTAAATGGAGTATAACCTCCACCCATTTTATTCTCGGATGGAAGAACATGGTTTCCCCCTACCAGAACACTTTGCGAAGGAACTAGTCCTTACATGGGGTTATATTGACCAAGAAAGGGGCTGCCCCCTAAAGACATCCCTTGCGGAGGGAAGGACCATTGCATGGGATTCCAATGAGCTTGGAAGGGGTTGCTCCCTATCATCACAATAGATGTGGTGAAAGGGTTTCTGGTGAATCCATCGTATAGTGTGGACGGAGTGGAAGTCGAAGGCATGCTAGCGACACCCGTGGAAATGCCCCAGCCTCCGATGGGGTTAGGAATGGAAGAAGGGAAATCCTCGATCCCAACGGATGGAAATGATGGAGAGATGTGACCACCACCGCAAGGGATCTCTTGGTAGGGAATTGAAGAACTCCCTCCACTAATGTTAGAAACTTGGGATGTTGACTGGGAACTAGCCAACGCGTTGAGCATGGTCATTGACAACATACTGAATGAAAAAGCATTTGATGTCTATGGAAATGACATGGTTCCACTCATGGAAGGAGCATAACCAACGTCCAGAAGGAGCAATGATATTGATCATAAAAACTATGGTGGAATTAACCACACTAGTCGTTATGTTGGACACACCAGGTGGAAAGATCCCACCAGTGACTATTGAAGTGGGAGTTGTAGGAAATCCCGACCCAGACACTTTCAAAGTGTCATCCATAGTGGCCCAGTGAAGAGGAATACTATAGGTAAAGTTCAATCTAGGAGGAGGAACTTGCACAATAGGTGATGATAAAGTTCTAGTTAGCGGAGGGTTATAAGTCAGAGCGTATTCTTCAGTTCCGAGATCTTCAACCGTTACAACCTATGGTTCTGAAGCATTAATATTTTAGGGATCCATAGTTATGATCTTGACTGGACCAGTCAGCACAAAAGCACCAGATTGATCAAGACGATGCCTTAGTGGAGGCGGGGGAGAATTGTTTTCGATTTCTTCTTCAGGAGGTAGACCTTGAATTCTCCTCGATCTATGATGCGATTGGTAAACCACTTTGAGTTGTCAACTGTTGAGCGACCACGTACGCGCCTACCTAAGCAAGTCTACGATCGTTTAAGCACACCACTAAAAAAAATCCTAAATGAAAATAACATATATTAAAAGACCTTGCAAATATCCTGATTTAGGTGGATTAGGTCTTGAGATCGCAACAATCACAAGGTAGGGTAATGACCTTCTGGATAGAGGCACAGGTTGATTAAGTCTCGTGGACCAACGAATGAAGGAATGGGAAACGATTATCCTGACCTCCACTAGTCAACCTTATTTGGTGCAAGTACCCATGCTTTGCGGGGCACCCTCCAGTAGCATTGAAAAGTGTGATGTGAAATCTGTCACAGGTACCAGGGAAAACCCTCGTAGTCACCTCTAAGATCCATAGGAATGGCCACTAAGGTCACCAAATAACATTCAACATCCGGGGGGTACAGTTGACAATCGGGATCGAACATATGGGTAGGGTAGCTAAGCCCAAAGCCTCTAAAGATCCGCTTCTCACAAAAGTATGGGTACTAACAAAACCCTCAATATATGATCTCTCTGCTACGCTCATTTAAGCTCTGGAGGGGTCTCTCCTTAACTCTCCTTCACGCGACCTTGTGTTTATCTCCTGTGTTAGAGGAGGCTCCCATCTATACTTATATGATAGTTGGATTTAGGCTCTCCATAGCTCAGACTCCTATGTTTTTTTTATGGCCTTGGAGAAATTTACTCTCCAACCTAAACCAAGGCCCTAGCTTGTAACTAATCTGTTCACCCTGAAAAATGAAAGTTTCTAATTTTTTTTTATTAAGCGTTCATTTTATGGGGATTTTCGTTACTCAAAAGGTACAGATGAAACTTATGTGATGTTTTTATGGACTTAGAGAAAACACTTTAAAAACATAAATCAAAATTGAAATGCGATTTTTTCACTAAAAATAAGAAGTGCTAATCAACACTTTAGAAAAAAAAACTCTTTTCTTTTGTATTTTTGCAAATGAAAGCAATATAAATTTGGATGTATGCAAGATATTTAAACTACAGTGCACTGCAATTCTAGGATGCTTTGTAAACAATAATGCAGAACAAAGAGAAAGAACTTGACACACTTATTTTCTTTTGAACAAGGCTAACTTTAACCGAAGTAACTACCTATCAAAACAATAAAAAATCATGTAAACCAGAGTACTAGCAAACAATTTATTTTCTTAAATTTAAAGGCAAAGGAAACTAAGAAAGAAAAACTAGCAACCAAGCTATTTCTGTTTTTTCGTTAAAAAAATTGAACATGTAATTAACAAGACAAATTTTATTTTTCTTTTTAAAAACGAAAGGAGAAAGGAAAACCAGAAGAAAGAAAACAATATATAACCACTAGAAAAAAAATCAATATGGAAATCAGGCCAGATATACAACTGATCCTTCTACTAACCTTAACCACCCTAAAACTCAAAGACTAGCTTACAAACAAGAAAGACCCTTTTAAACAAAGCAAGAGTTTTCATATACTTTAACCAACAATCTAGAGCATCAATAGACTCGGGGGATCAATAAATATTAAAAAACCAAACTAGACCAACCGATTATGAGCAAAAAGACTTCAAATTTCAAGCCACGTACACAGGTCCACAACTGTGTTAACTACACCACGTAGATATCCGTGGGTCATAGAAGTGAAAAACACAGATGTCTGTGCCTTACAGAAGGACAAAGCATGGATAAGTTAGTTAGACTTGAAAAATAAAAATCAACCTAGAAGAGGGGCTTACAAAACTTTTGGAAAATTTTCTAAATGATGAAAGCTTTGAAAATAAAGTCCAAAAACATGAAAAATTGCAAAAACCTAAGACAACCAAAGAAACCCTAAAATTGACCCAAACTAGGAGAACATCCCTAGTATGGTCGTCAATTCTGTTATGGGATTTCCCCCCCGTGACTTTGGGCCATGTCACAACAGAGATTGACCACGTGAAAGACACAACCCTAACCCAAACACACAAGACTTGTAATGAAATAACTACTTTAATTAGAGAGGGAAGACAATTTCACACCTTGTATCCTTACAGTTGGTGTTGTTCCTCGCTCTCGACCTTGGTACTTCTCTTGACTCCTGCTCGAACTAACCTGTAAGAGGAGATCAAGAAAGTGTTGCAACAAGGTAGTTATAACATAAAATCATACAAGTAACTGATAGATAGGTTCAAATATGGAGAATGATCAAACATACATAAACACCTTGAATCAATACTACACACGTATGGGGAAAAGATAACTCTTTATTAACAATGGTAAAAGAAGTAGTTACGACCCGACTCCAACCACAAACACTACCTCGAAGCCAACCACCTAGGTTCCTCCAAAAGGTTCTTCAAGCATCACTCAACATGATTTCCATTCCTTGGATGGATAAATAAGGATAGGAACACACCTTATGAACATATAGTTAAAAAGGAAGGAAATCTAGAACAAGGGTTCCAGGTTACATGGATGCTACTTAGAGGATGAAGGGGAATAGGGAGACTTACAATTTCTTTAGCATAACTTTGCACCTAGGTTGTCTTGCTCATCCATGCCCCCAAAAGTGATTTTATACCCTCCTCAAGAGGTTAATGAGGTTGAATTCCATTTGGTGTGGGCTCAGGGAGGTTGGGAAACGAGTACAACTGAAAACCTTGCCCGAAAATGTGGAATTATTTTATTTTTCACATTTTTTGAGGGCATCCGCGGGTTTTAGACTAGCAAGGCGTGCATGTCTGTGTGTTGCACCAAGGAAACCCGCAGTTATCAATAAAGACATTGGTTTTTAGGTGATATTAATGAGGGAAATTGGGATTTCAAGTTGCAAGTCAAGGACAAGGGTTAGGCCATCTCACAATGCAAATGGTGTGGCAAATTGTGGTATAACAATTTCTCTTCTTATAGTTCACTTATTGCAAGATCTTATGATTTATTTATACACAAGGTAGGTTATAACGATCTCATCCATTTACATCAATTATAGTTGGTAGTAACTTACAAATAAGGGGATATTTCTTAACGTAAATTTACTATGGTCTTTGAGACAAAAAATATGGAGTTTTTAG
>JASDQU010418483.1:0-10235 GCA_032191745.1 Picea mariana
GAGGGGGCATATCCTGAAAGAACTGGTGATATTTCCCAATAGCCACACAAAATCTGATCAAGGTGCAATTGTAGCCCACAATTGCCACCTGGGTAGATGTCCTAAAATTTGGTCACTAGGTACCTCAGTCAAAGTGCGGAATTTAGATTTTCGGCCTAAGAAATTTGTCACAGGTTGGATCTCATCCAAGAGGTGGGTGTCTCAAGGGGGGATTCACAAAACAACCGGACCTCATCCTTCAACCCTTCACAGGTATCTCCTTGCCTTATGGTGTTAGGAACACTTGACTTGGAGGATTTAAAGTTCCCTATTTGACAACTTCTATTGTTTTGAAAATGTGAGAACCAAATAATGGGGAGTTGTTTGAATGCCTATCCCCAAAATTCTACCTAGACTAAAAGATTTATTTTCGCACCTCCTATGGAGGAAAACTTAGTGAGTTTTTAGAAAAAAATTAGATGTGGTTTTTTGAAAGATTGGGGGTGTGAGCCAATCTCGTTGAAATTAAGTGGGAGTGGATAGTTTCGTCAAGAAAAGGGTGAGGTGTTTCAGAATCCCTTTGGAGGAAACTTACTTAAACCTCCATGTTTCGAGATGAAAACTATGTGAGTGAGAAGTGACTTTTGTGTGTGAATGAGTGAAAGTGTGCCAATTTTTTAATGAATTAGGTGTCACCTTGTTGCATGTGGACTTCGCTTGGTCCTTACAAGTCTTTGATTACCTGTTTAACTAAATTTCATTGGTACAACCTTGTGGAATTCAAAATTCCCTAGGAAGCTAGCATGTGGACATGCGGGTCCTTTACTATTCCTTTAACTCCCTAATGTGATTTAATCTATGAAAGATTTGAAACTATCCTAGATTGTGATCATGTGGGCATGTATGGGCCCGTTACAAAACCTTTAAACTTCCCTAGTGATTTAATCTAAGAAAGTAAATTACAACACTATCCTATCTTTGTAGCATGTGGGCATGTATGGGCCTGTGTTGACGGGTGAAATCGACTGTCCGTCAACTAAGAGAGTGGAACCGGTCCGGGGTTGTCTAATAACCCAAGCCGTTTGGAATGGACCACCCTGACGAGTTTAACGGCTCCATTGGCCGCCCTAAGGTCTCCTAAGAAAACCAAAGAGGAATGATTTGAGCTAAGAAATCTAAAGGGAAACTAGAAACTAATAAAGCAAAATAAACTAACTACACTAATCTAACTAGAAATTACTAACTACTTATATATACAAGATACTAACTATGATTATAATAACTCAAATCAACTACCTAATTATCAACTATGATGTTCCTTATTCACAAATATACAATATGAACAAACTACAGATTTGATTAAAACCTGCAAAACTCATGTGATCGCTGCCCTGAGACAGCCAAGGGTCTCTTTTTGATTTTTTGTATTTATGAAAAAGATATAAAGGTAACTGAAGTTAAACAATCTAATATATATTTCTAAAACTAAACAATGTAATATAAATCTAACTAAAATATCCTTTATATTATACTAATTAATCAAAGCAATAAACACCTAACTAATTGACTTGGGAACGCTCAAGTCTGTCCTGTGTATGATTACTTCTTAAGCTGGTTGGAGGAAGAAATTCACACCATTTAGCCCTCAAGCTTCTCGCAAAGGATCAGCTATAATGCTTCCTGAAGTATGTTACAGGACAAACAAAACATAAAAGAAATCATAACAATTTTCTGATTATAAATTCCTGCAAAAGGGAAACCTATTGTGCAACAAATTTATATATTATGATTCAATTCATGAAGAAGACAAAGCTATCATCCACAAACAGAATCTACAACTGTTATGTCTTTTAACTATTTAGAAGAGACAAGATATAGATAACAGAAATAAAATTATATCACTTGAATTTGATTTAGATAGCAAAGTAATACTAAACCATAAACAATATGATATACAAAACATGGAACAAAGTGTTAATATATTGAAAAGCAAAAGCTATGACAAAACACCAGTTCTGCTCCAGTTTGAATCAAAATTCTATATCCTGGTTCTCCCCTGACTGAGGATGATCGATTATTACAAAACCATAGGTTTATATAGGTTTCTCACAAGGTAAAACATCCTTGTGAATAAATTCAAATAAGTTTACACAATCTGGGAATAATCCCAAAATCCCTTAAACTAAGTAACTAAAAATCAAATGAAATCCTTAAGATATCTTCCAACTGCTCCTCATATCCATTACCAATTCGAATTTTCCTGTATTAGACACAAAGATCAAGTTAGAGGAGTATTTTATTAAGAAAATAATAAAAAAATGACTTCTATAGACTCAGCTACATAATCTTCTGATTCTGTAGCTGGTCTAGAATAGTAAACAGGACCAGATATACAATCAAACAAAATCGAATCAAATGATCTTTTAATAATCAAACGGTTCAATAAAAATAATCCTTCAAATCAAACCAAATTAAACAAGATACAATCGGGACTGAGTAGAAGTGCTCTGTTTTCCAATTAACATAAGATTGAATCAAATCTTAACAAAATTGTTTCATGAATATAATCGATGATAAACCAAATCATATGAGATACAATTATTAACGATTTGCATAAGATTCATATCGTTTAATTCACTGTCAATATAGAAAACTTGTCATGATTTCATGCGTAACTATATCCATAAAATCCAGTCACGGGATTCGTTTGCTGAGTTTCAAACAGGTCACGGGTATGACCGAAAACAATGGTTATCATTTACCAATTTTAATCACAACAGCAGATTAATATCTCTCAATTACAAACATGATGCGCAAATAACTTCCATTGTAATCGGACGAAACCATATTAAATCAGAAATCTTCACACAGTCAATGGACAGAGTCGCAATAAAATCGACATAATTCATGAACTGGGCAATAACCGACACCAATCTTTATCAATGTAATTATAGAAGTGATATCGATATTCTGATGAGAATCCAATCCAAACAATAATGAGAATCGAATTAGTTGCAAATCGTATATGTATCAACAGAACAGCACCAGATTGGGTCGCAAGATGTTGAAAGAAAATTTAACCCATTTATCAATTACATTCAGATAAAACATAGCCTATTTTAAACAACTTCACTTATCATCAAGGCATTCAGCTGCAGTTAAATTTGAACAATCATATCTACTCGACGATCCACCGAATCGAAAACAAATCCAACCGAATCTTAAACCATAACAAGATTATGTACAGCGGATCATGCCTATGTAACAGAGCAAGTGAAATATATACACAGAGCATAATATAAATGAGTGGAGATTATACCATCACAGTTGTTGAAACTATGTCAATTTTGAATTGACAATAGTGGTAGCAGATTCGACAGGATTGACCCAGCAGTTCGTTGCTTCTTATCGTTGGGTTGCACCTTTGCCTTCTGGCCAGTGAGCTTTGTCACTTGGCTTTCCAACTCGTGGATTCTGGACTGTAACGTGGGTACATCCAAGTAATATCTCTCTAACCACAGTCCACATTGATCACAAGGTGCAGCAACATTTTGAACAGAAGAGGGTTTTGATGATTCCCCGAGGGTTTCATGGGGTGGTTTAATACCAGGAAAATCAGGGTTATCCCGCAGACAGGGAGGTAAGTTTTTAACGAAATTGTAAGGAGGTTTGTTACACAAGCCCTCGGAGTAAGGATACTCTTCGGCGAGAAATCGTTCCACTTCAAAATCCGAGTCTTCGCTGACCGCGATAGGCTCTAAGTTAACAGGGGGCTTGGGTTTATTCCTCGCCATGCACGAGATCAACCTTGCATTTTTCTTGCCTCTAGTATTAGTACCAGTATTAGGTTTTGGCTTTCTGGTCGTGGGTTTATCCACTTCAGCTCGCTTAGTCACAGCCATAGGTAAACTTGTAGGTGGGTCGGGTTCAGGTTTAGGTAGTAAAATATTATAAGGCACATGGGTAGGCTTGGTCTCGGTTACCATGGGCTTATCAACCTCTGGAGGGTCCAACTCTTCGAAATGATTACGGCTGAGGAAATCAGCCCAACAATCACCATGCAACCTTAACTCGTAAACCACTATCAACTTAATCAAACCTAAATGGAAAAGGCTGGTGTCAGCTTGGTTGCGCTTGTATCTTTTAGCCATTTTGAATAAGCTTCGATGCAAATAATGAGGCATACTGAGCTCAAAACCCATAAACACCATTAATAAATGGAGGTGAAACAGGAAGACGAAACCATACCTGCCTTCACACGTAACGAATTGCTTGATAATCATCAAGAGATCATACCAACGGGGTTTCAACATCTTCGCAGGCAAACCTCTGTCACATGAGTCCACTGTCCGAGACTGAAATAACAATGTCCACGGGACATCATCAACCTTGCAGTTTTTAGACCATTTTTGTCCCGTAACAGGAAAGCTAGTTGCCGAGCTGAGGAATTGTTCAGTGATTTCAAGCTGGACATCTCCAACTTTGGCTCGGCAGCCATCAAACGACAATGCAAATTTCCGAGCCACCGTGATGTTGTAACCATCAAATTTCCTTATAAAAGCAAGCCACCCGAACTCTTTCAATTCGTTAAGCGCACCATCAAACATCAACAGGGCCTGGCACCCGTTGGGATCTACCCTTATGACAGGAGCCATGGCATCGGTACATGGTAGGGTTTGAGCTAAACAAACAAAGCACAGGGTCAAAACGATAGGGTTTAACCAACTCAGCACTCAAAGATGCATGAATTAACTACATGCGTGCGAAGGTGGTGGGATTACCACCGCCACGCATTGTATTAATGACCATGTACAATGTTGTTATAATCACAATTACTTAAACCATTTGTATCGGCCAGCAAATAGGCGAATCATCATATCAACGTGCCATTCATCCAAATCAAAACCAACACCATATATGATAATCATATGCCAAGTGTACAGTTTAAATCAACATTAAATCCAGCATTAACCACGATCTATCGTGTCATTCAAATGTACCAAACCAATGTTAATTAAATCATATCAGTACACAGTTCGTTCCATGTGTTATCAAACTCATAAAACAATGTATCGAGCAAGGGTTCAAACCATAAAATCGAAAAATCCCAAAGGTTGATCAATGCGCATGCAAAACTCAGACCATTTCAAACTTATGATATCAAACTTATAGTATTGCCAATGTGTTTTTGCATAATCAAAGTGTAAAAAACATGGCAACCAATGAACATATGAAAATGATAAGTTAAGAGTCCAAAACAACAAGAATCATGTCATATATAAAACCAAAATGAATTATGACTTTTATGTCATCAAACATAACTCATAACTTAATATTTTCAATACTTTTATCAAAAACCAAGTTGCGCAATTAAAGTGCATGGATATAGTTTGAAGAAACTTTTGCAACGATGTGATAAACCAATGGTCAAGTGTCTTTCAGTAAATCAATAAAAGATGATGACAATCAAAGCAACGAAAGAGGTGTTTTCACACTTTCAGTTGTGAAAACTGTGGCGAAACCAAAATTCAATTGTCGCAAAAATGAAACAAATGTCTAGAAGCACAATGCGACGATGACTTGTCGTTTAGAAGACAAGGGGTGTAGGAAGCTTTTTATTAGGACAAAATAAAAATGAATTGGCTGCCAACAATGGCGACACGCTGGGAGAAGCAGTTATCTCTGTCACAAGAAATGAATTCAGGACAAGGCAGCAAAGAAAATTTCAACTCAAAACAACAACCGAAAATTGTACTACATCATCATCAACTATCTTTTCCAGCGATGTTTTAAAAGATGCAAACTAATAACAGTCTTAAAGATCTGCAAGTCATGATTTTTATGATAAAATCTTCAATACTGTTGTCATGGCCACTGCTTTCAGCAGGCGTCCATAGCCTCGACAGGGTTGCCATTTAACCCACTCGGACGTCTTTATCCTGTCAAGAAGCTCTAGATTAGAATAAAGGACATTAAAAGAGGTTTCTTATAATTTTACAGATTTTCATTTACCCGACATTGCTTCGCTGCCAGCGAGCCTATTCAGTACCCCAACGAAGTTGTCTTGGCGCCATGCTTGCATTTACCCGCTGCCAGCGGACCTGTTCAGTATCCCGGCGGGTTTACAAACACTTCCCACAGCTCATATTAATATTTTTATTTTGTTTTTCTTTCATAAATAGCTGAGTGGGGTGACGCTGAAAAATCTTAGTATTTTGTCATATTTTTTTAGACCTCATCAGAATTTTGTAATACTGTCCTTGATTCATCTCCAGAAATGTTTTATTTCTAAAACAACTTGCTATGACAGGGAGACATCCTTTTGATTCATTCCTTTACGGAAAAGGGACAGCGTAAAAAGGTAAAGATAACCATGACAAACTTCACTTAGAGACCGAGATAGTATACCATTGACGAAACAGTATACCATTGACTAGATGAAAGGAGGCAGACTTTAGTCTCAAAGCTCTTCTCTTGGGAGGGTCAAGGTGACGAGGTGCTGATCCATGTTGAAGACAGTATCTAATGTCGTCATACCAAGGACTTACGAGGTTTTGTGTACAACAGATCATACTCTGATCGCGTTGTTCAAGGAATGACGTATCACTAACTTCTTGTTGTTCAGTTTCTGAATCAACTACCAATTTGCACAACCCTTGGCCTCTCACGATCTGGGTTGCGGTGATTTCTAGGTCAAACTCTTGCAAGGAGGTGACCCAGTTGGCTCTTTTCTCTCCTAACTCTTTTTGCACTAACAAGTTCCTGACTGCAGGGTAAGGGACAATGACCTTGGTTCTTGACTTCAAAAGATAAGACCGGAAATGCTTAAATGCCTTGAAGACAGCGTAGGCTTGCCGATCGACTGCTGGGTAGTTAAGTTCAGCGCCTTTGAAAGCGGAGCTCATAAAAGCGATGGGTACTTCGTTGTTCTCGACATTCTTCTGAGTTAGAACTGCGGCATAGGAATGATCATAGGCGAAAGTATAGAGTGTAAAGTCTTGAGAGAAATCAGGGCTCATGAGAGATGGAGCATCAATTATAGCCTTCTTTATGTCATTAAAAGCTTGGTTTTCAGTGGGTCCCCAGTGATATTGGGTGTCCTTCTTAATCGGGTTCTGGAGAGGCCTGACCATTTCGGAGAAACTGGGGACAAATCTTCTCATGAAATTAATCTGGCCAAGAAAGGACTGCATGGACTTCTTAGAAGTAGGTGGGGGAAGTTTAGATATGACTTGTGTCCTCTCGGGGTCAATAATTATTCCATCGCTAGACATAATGAATCCTAGTAGCTTACCTTTTTCTACTGCAAAGATGGACTTCTTTGGGTTCAAGGAGATGCCGAATTTACGACATCGTAGCAGAACGGCTCGTAGGTGAGCTAGATGATCGTCTTTGTTCTTGGAGTAAATAGTCACATCATCTAGGTAGACTACCACGGAGTGATTGATCAAGCCTCGGAAAGCAATATCCATTGCTCTCTGAAAGGTAGCACCAGCATTAATCAATCCAAAGGGCATTTTGCGATAAGCATAAGTGCCCCACGGAGTACGGAAGGTAGTTTTCAATTGGTCTGACGGAGACATTAAGACTTGGTTGTATCCGGAGAAACCATCCAATAAGGACAGCCTCTCGGAACCAGATACTTGTTGAAGTATCTGTTCCATGGGAGGGACAAGATAATTATCTTTATCAGACGCTTTGTTGAGGCTTCAGAAATCAACACATAGTCGAATTTCCCCGTTTTTCTTCCGCACTGGGACGACGTTGGATACCCATTGAGTATGTCTAACAGGAAAAATTATTTTAGCACCTAGGAGTTTATTCAATTCTTTTTGTACGGTCGGTTCTAATTTAGGATGCATTTTTCTCAGTTTCTGTTGGAAAGGCAAGTTTTGGGGCTTGATTGGGATAACATGTTGTATAATGTTAGGGTCGAATGTCTTAAGATCTTCGTAAGTCCATGCGAAGACATCCTTAAACTCTTTAAACAATTTAACAAAAGCATCTTTTTCTTGTTTAGAACATTCCAAGCCTAAATTGATACACTGAGGGTTTTCGCTAGTTCCTAGATTGACTTTTTCATAAGACAGCGAGGAACTATTGGTTTTACAATTGACCGTTTTTTTAAATTTATCTTCAAAATCATAAAAATTTTCTAATCTAGCAACAGATTTGGGTAAGGAATTTACCATGTCTGATTGAGTTTCAGGAGGTTTCAGATTAGGTATTACCGTAAAGTCATGCAAATTGTCATCATACATTTGTTCATCTATCACAGCTCCTTGGAAGGTTTCCTCCATGTGCAGAAATTTAATGATCTGTTGATCATCATCAAATACTCTCCAGTTCGTGATGTTATCTGGAACAGATGGTCGAAACAACAGCTCCACGGAGAATGCGTTTGGAGATAAGCCTTCTGCAGGAAGAAGTTTAGAGGTAACATTAGCGAGCAGATCTGCTTCAGTATTACTTGATCTAGGAATGGAATTTATGTTAAAAGCAGAAAATTCATTTATTAAACTCCATACCTCGGATTGGTAACATTTGATATGCGAGGTAAGACAATGTATAGAATTTCTCACCTTCCTGACCACTATCTCTGAGTCGCCAAATACAACTAGATTTTGAATGTGCATGTCTAAGGCTTTTCTGAGACCTTGTAATAAAGCCTCATATTCTGCAACATTGTTAGTACNTTAACGTTTTGTTACCTGCCGGAACAATGATGATGTAGCCTGCGCCAGCTCCTTATTTAGACTTGGAACCATCGAAATATAAAGACCAAATTTGATTTTCATCGGGCTCACAGGACTATTGGATAGAAGCTGTTGGTTGCGTATATGCTTTGATCTCGGATCGTTGTTGTAAACTGTTGATAGGTGAAACTTCAGCCATGAAGTTTCCGAAGTAGGTGTCCATTCCTTGGACTTCAGGCGAATCTGCTGGAGGAGTATATGGTTCATTGGGATCATTCAAGTCTGTGACCGTGAACTTGAGGTAACGCTCACGGTTCACCCTGATCTTGTTGGGCTTGCCGTTTTCTGGAAGCCACAGGTGAGACCAGTCTGTTGCAAAGTAACCGTGCAGTTGTTCTGACCAGTCCCTGCTCAAAAACATACCATACACTTCTGGAATATCAACCACAATTATATTGATGACTTGATGAACCTTCGGGTTAGACGATAATCTAATCAATACATTTTTCAATTCGCCTATAACTTTAACATCTGTTCTATCAAGCTGTATGATTTTCAAAGAAGATGGTTCTACTTTGGCATTAATCTTTTGGCAGACTGACCAAGGCATCACGTTTGATGACGCACCTGAGTCAACCATACAGTTATGCACATTTCTGTTGAAGATTTCGAAAGTTAAAAGAAAAGGAGGTACATTCTTGCGAGTGTTTAAAGTAGTAGCTTGTGGTTTCTTACTCGCATTTTCTAAGACTACCTTATCTAAATTATTTACACTATTTACATTTTTATTTACATTATTTACATTTGGTACAGGAAGGCTTCCTTTATCTTGAGGATCCAAGTTGTTTTTTGTGGAAGTCTTCTGTGGGACTTTGCTTTGCACAACCTTATTACCGTTTAAATTACCATTCTTTCCATTATCTGAAATATTTTGCAACATTTTCTGTAACAAAAACGGAAATTTCAACAACTCAAAAATAGAGATGTTAGCCCGTAATTTCTTAAAGTATTCAACAACATCATAATCTATTTTAGGGCTAGCAATACTTTGTTTAGTTTCAACTGATTTAGAAGGCTTTGGAGGTAGAGTTGTGGTGTTATCGATAGGAGGTCTATTTGCGGTCTTGCTCCTAGTATTGTAAGGGCGCACAGTCTCAAAGTTAGCTTGGAAGATACTATCATAGAGGTGACCAAAGATATATGGAGAAGACTCTTCTTCTTGGGTTGTTTCCTGTTCGACTTCCTCTTGAGGGATCTCAGGAGGCATGAAGTCATCTTGGGGTCCTAGGATTGTTTGAAGATCATATTGCAAACTTTCTAGGTTCAAGCCTTCGGGGTTTGGATTAGGTCGGATAGTTTGAAAAGGCTTTCGGAAAGGAGGTTTGTAGGGTCCTTTACTTGAAGAGGCTTCATCGGTTGACCTTTTTAAATCTACGACTTGATTAGATAACTTCTGTACAACTTTGGTTAAATTTTCCAAATCAGAGTTTTCGGGTTGTGATTTGTTCTGTGTAGGTCTGGGAAGAATTTCAATCTTCTTCTTGGAAGAAGAAACAGTCT
>JASDQU010418486.1:0-10235 GCA_032191745.1 Picea mariana
TATTACCTCCCTAGGTATACTACGATTTGAATTTTGAGACGACATCTGGATCCTTTATTCATCCTTTAGATTATGAAGGCATCCCCTTCAGGTGTCATAGATGCAATATCTATGAACACAGTGTTGCGGAGTGTAAATTTCCTTTCAAGGGGAAGTTGCAAGACTCAATGGGTGTTGAGCCTATTGTTGCATCGAGACGATCAAACTTGGTGCCTGGGGAATCAGGGGTTATCCCTATGGAGGCAACAAAGGTTCTTGACTCAGGATTGGGTAGGGGGTGACATCCCTGTTCATCTTACGATGTTAGATCGATTGGTTTGGGTACAGATCGACCAAAGGTACATAAGTCAACAAAAATGGCTTGTACAAGGTCCCTCCTAGTGTCGGGTAAGTTGTTGACTTCAATTTCTCTGGTTGTCTCTACATTAAACTGTGATTTTATGTTTCGATCGAGTAGTTTGGGGGTTGTTCCTATTTCAAATTTGGGTTTCTCCATTGGTCTTTCTCAGCCACACACTGTGGTGTCTTTATGTAATATATCTACTGTTGGGATTTTCTACCCTCCTCCACTTAGTACCTCTATAGCCACTCTTGAGGGTAACCTAGAGTCGGGGTTACAATGTGATTTAGGGGTTTCTTTCCCTATGGTTACCAATGAGGCTATGGGTAATTTGGATATTTCTTCTGCTAGTCTTGACACTTTTTCGGAGCCTGCTCTTTCGCTTTCTACCTCTCCTTTGGATTTTTATGAGACCCTTCCCCACTTTGGACCCAGTCGACTTCTGGAAACTCATCTTTTGATGAAACTAGGGTTCATTACTCTCTTCGTAGAAAGGCCATTTTAACTGAGGACTATTTTGTGTGTGGTGTGGAAGAGCTCATGGGGCATGGTTTGGGTTCTCTACCACGGGCACCTTCTTTGACTCAAGGTCGGGGCAGGAGATCACACTTACTCTTGGCTCAATATCGAGCTAGAATTGACTTGGCCTCGGGTAGACAATCTTCCATTGAATGGGCTCTTAGAGAAAAGATTTCCAATGAAGTGGTTTCCCTCTGAAAATCTTTTCCTTAAAATGTAGGGGGCTAGAAAACCCTGTAAAAAAATCATCTTTAAAAAGATTAGTCGAAGTTGTCTCTTTGGATGTTATTTTTCTTCAAGAAACTATGGGGATTAGTGAATTGGTGGTTGTTTCGTTAGAATCTTTGCTGCCAGGTCGGTCCTTTGTGACGATCGGTGCAAAGGTTCGCTCTGGCTGTTTTTCCACTGGATTGTCTCTTAAGAAGTGAAACTGTGAATGCATTTGGGGTTTTGAATCGGGGATTGGTCTCAATGTTTTCTCTGTTGAGTTGGGTCATTCTTTGACTTTGGTTAACATCTATGGTCCATATGATGATAGGAAGCATTATTGGAAATCCCTGGAAAAATTTTCTTGGTTCACTTCTAACGAGGTTGTTTTGGGTGGCGATTTTAACTTCTCCTTAGGCACGATGGAGGTCTTGGGTCCTCGAACAAACTCGGACCCTTTGACCAATTTCTTTATACATTTTCTGGATCAACATGGGTTGTTGGATATTGAGGCTATAAAAATACATCCGACTTGGAGGAATAGGAAGACTGGCGTTGAACGTGTTTTTAAATGACTGGATTGTTTCATTCTGAAGGAGGATCTTGTTGAATCCTTGGCCCTTATCTATCAATCAATTTCATGTAGCGGTGAATCAGACCACAATCCAATTGTCTTGGATTTATGCGGTAGGGTTTTTCATGCTCCCAATCCTTTTACATTTTATGAGGGATAGTTACAAGATCCATATTACCAAGCCTTGGTACATAGGTTATGGATTCCCATCAGGAAAAATACAACTACTCATGTTGCTATACATTTTTTGGAAAAACTGAAAAGAATCAAACAAGAAACCATCTCTTGGGCACATGAGAAAAATTAAAAGAGGAGCAGGAGTTAAAACACATTGAAAAAACTATGATGGATTGGTAGTTTGGAAATGGTATGGTAGGGGGTGTTGTTCCAGGGAAGACAAAGAAGATATGGTCATATTAGAACTTAGGCGGATGGATATTTTGGAAGATAAGGAATCTTTTTGGAGACTCAAAAGTTGTGCTATTTGGCTTACTTGTGGGGATGAGAATACAAAATTCTTTCACGCTTTTTCCAAAGGTAGGAAAATGAAAAACACTATTTGGGGTATTAAACAGGGTGATGGTCAAAATGTCAATTCTTTTGAAGGTCTGTCTACATTGGGGATTTCTCATTTTAAAGATCTTGTCAAGGCACAGGCGGGAACCTCCATTAATGAAATTGTTAAAGTTTCCAGGCTATTCCCTCATTTTGTGGAGGAGGAATACCATATGTCCTTGATGGAGGAGGTCATAGAAAAAGAATTATTGGAAGTCTTGCATTCTTTTCAAAAAGGTAAAAGTCCAGGTCTTGGTGGTTGGCCGATTGAATTTTATATGGGTTTTTTCAACTTTCTAGATAGTGATATATTAAATGTGGTAGAAGAATCCAGGAAAAATGGTCATATTCATGAACCACTAAATTCCACCTTCATAGCTTTAATTCCCAAGGTGGATAATCCCTCCTCCTTTGATGATTTTAGACCTATTTATTTATGAAACTATCTTTATAAGATCATCTCTAAAGTTATCAACAGGAGACTAAAAGACATTGTTTCTAGGAATATTTCAACTGAACAGTTTGGCTTTCTGGCGGGAAGACATAGTCATGAGGCTATTGGGGTTTCTCAGGAAGGCCTACATAGCATGAAAAGAAGAAAACTTAAAGGTGCGATTATAAAAATTGACCTGTCGAAGACCTATGATAGGGTAAATTGGCTTTATATTCGGATGTTGTTGATTCACCTTGGCTTTGGGGTGGCTTTCACAAATTAGATTATGCATTGCCTCACTACTGTTTCTTTCTCCATTTTGATTAATGGTTCTGGATTCTCGTTCTTCAAAGCGGAAAGGGGCATTCGACAGGGATGTCCTCTGTCTCTGATCCTTTTCCTATTAGTTGTTGAATGTCTTAGTCATTTCTTGCTTGAGGCAAAGTGTATAGGAAATTTTAGAGGCATAAAAATCTCTCCGGGTTTATATATCTCTCATTTACTCTTTGTTGATGATATATTAATTTTCTCTGATGGCTCTAGAAGGGACACTGAAAAGATTTGTTAGGGCCTAACTCTTTTTAATTAGGCCACAGGTATGTTAATCAATTACCAGAATTTTAGTATTACTCTTGCATACATGGATGGGGGGGAGTCTTTATTCATCACTTCTAGGATCCCATTCTGTGTTTTTGACCTGGATGAGGTATTGAAATATCTTGGGTTTCAGTTAAAACCAAATGACTATAGTAAGTCAGACTGGCTGTGGCTCATTGCAAAACTTGATAAAATATTAAAGGTTTGGAGTCATCATTGGTTGTCCCAGGATGGACGATTAGTTCTTGTGAAGGTGGTGCTGGAACCTATCTCGATATACTGGATGTCTTTATCTTGGATTCCAAAAGGTATATTGGAAAAGGTTAGGAGGTTTTTCTTTTCTTATATGTGGAGGGGGAACAAGGATAAAAAGGTATTTCCCTGGGTTCAATGGGAGAAGATTGTTGTTCCAAAGGATTTGCGGGGCTGGGGTTTAAAGAATATTTTTTCATTTTCAAAATCACTTGCAGCGAAATGCTCTTGGCGCCTGATAAAAACCACTAGCCTCTGGACTAGAGTAGTTTATCAAAAATATATTTCTCCTCTCACTACTCTAGACTGGATCTGAAATACAAAAAAAAATTCGATGGGTATTTATATTATCTGGAAATATTTGATTAAGGCATTTGATCTCATTGTGAATAGCCTAGTTTGGAAAGTTGGTTCTGGTCAGTTGGTAGGACTTGGCATGGATCTATGGCCTAGTTGAAAATTGGGACACTTATTACCTGTAGGGACTCGAAATAGATTGGCTCGGGGAGGATTCTAATATCTTGCACAAGTTGGGGATCCCATACAAACATATATGTGGCATCAAGGTTGTTTGTCAGGGTGCATGCTAGGTCTCTTTGAGGAGGACCTCATTCATTGGGACAGATATTTAAAGGCACTCAGGGATGCCTTTATCCGACTAGTTGATAAAGATGATTAATTACTTTGGGATGGTGTTAGGGATGGAGAATATACCCCTCGTGAAAAATATATAAATTTATGTGTGGATTTACATCAAAGAGATACTCTTTGGTAGTGGAAGAAGATCTGGAAAAAACATTGTCCAGCAAAAGGGAAGCTTTGGATTTGGTCGATTCTCGCAAATAAATTACCTACTTGGGATAATTTACAAAAATGTCTTTTCTTTGTTCCAGGACGATGCGCTCTTTGCAAAACACACTTAGAAACAATGAAGCACCTCTTTTTACAATGCTCTTATGTTAGGGATGTTTGGGCAATTGCCAGGATTTTGATGCCCACTCTCAGGTGTTGGCAGGGAAACACTTTTGAATTGGTGTTACAGTCGTGGCTTAGTGAGTGGGGGCATGAGGAGAACAAGGATTATCCTATAATTATGGGTTGGGGGATTTGGATCACTTGGAATAGGAAAATATTCCATGATGAATACAAACCGGTCGAACGAGTTGCAATCAATAGTATTGGGATTTTGGGTTCTTTTCACAGCCCCGATGGTGATGATTTAGCAGAGCCACGCATTACCAGGGAGGTGATCCCTGACAATAGTAACTTGTGGTTTTATTTCGATGGCGCTTCCTCTTCTGATCAGATTATGTGTGGTGGGGGAGGCTTCCTTTACATCACTAATACACATTTCTTTACTCGCAAAGTTGGATTGGGGGAATGCACAAACAACTATTCAGAATTAATGGCTTTAAAACTTTTATTATTATTTGTAGTGGAGAAAGGTTGTTGGTCACGTCAAGTATTTGGTGATTCATTAATAATCATCAATTGGGCTAATTGTGTTCACGGTTGTCGTGTATCTTGATTGCTTCCAATGTTAGAGGATGTACTTCATATTAAAATTTTATTTGACTCCATCTCTTTTTCACATATTTACAGGGAGCAGAACCAATTGGCGGATGGGATTTCTAAAGAAGCCTCGTAGCTAGCTTATGTAATATGGTATATTGAAAAGCATTTATTAAAAGGAATTTTTGGATTCTATCATAGACCTTTTCATGATATTCAGGATTCATGATCATTTTGGCATCTTTTTTGTGAAGGAACTATATATGTATTTGTTGGGATATGTTATGTATTTTTGATACAGTACTTGTTGGTTGGTGGAATATACCCACTATTTTGAGGACTAAATGTCAGTGGTTTTACTTGTATATTGGGACTGAATTTGAGACAATCCGGTATGATACTAGAAACATTGATGGATTATATGAATCATTAGTTTTTGAGCTACAATTTATTGGATAATATGTACAAGGATATTCTTAATAGCTTGTATATATATATATATGTGTATGTAATTTTGTTATAATATAATGAAATTATGAATTTTTTCGAGGAAAAAAAAATCTTTCATATCTTTATGAAAGATTCCGGTATAAAAAAATAAATTTCGATGAACAAATTATTGCATTATAAAATATAAAAAGAAAATAATATGTAAAAAGAAAACATGGCATGAAAGAATCTGTCACTTTTGTGGCACTCAAAAGGTTGAAGATGAAAACCACTTTCTCCTAGAGTGCCCTTGTATGAACATGTTAGTTGTATGAATCTATCCACAAAAACAATACCACAAAATCAATCACAGTTAGTCATAAATGGATTTCAGTTAAATATTTTTCTATTGTAAATCATAATTTCTTTTAACCCCTTGATTTGTGTTTTCTTGACAATTGTAATTTGCAACACTGAAAAGCGGAGTGCATAAATGTATAGTCTAATTTTATATATGCTTATTTGGAAGGGATATATTTTTTAGTTCAAGATCATTTGATATCATTGTCCTTAGAACAAGTATTATTATAAGTTTCCTTCTATGTAATATATCACATCAGTTCAAAGTTCATGTCTTTGTCAAAAAGGAAACACTTCGTTAGCCTTTTTTTTAACTTGGCCAAAACTTTCTTTTCGTAATGTGTCAAACACAAACCAAACTTGTCATGCGACTAACATAACCCAACGTTGCAATATGAAAAAAAAAACTCAACATTACAATATGATGAACATAGTAATGTTGCAATGTGAAGAACACAGTAATGTCTCAATGTGATGAGCATAGTAACGTCGCAATGTGACGAACATAGTAATGTTGCAATTTGGAAAATATAGTAATGTTGAAATATTTTGAACATAGTAACATTGCAATATGTCGAACATAGTAGCATCACAATGTGGAAAACATAAACAAACTTTGCAATGAGAAGACCATAACAACATCGTCTCTATGTGAATAATAATGTGGCAATGTGACAAACATAAATGGACGTCACAATTTTATGAACATGGCCCTATCATCACAATGATGAACATAGCCCTATCATTGCAATGTAATGAACATATCCTCATGTTGAAATGTGACAAAGATTTCCAAATGTCACAATCTAATGAACACAACCCATTGTCGCAATGTGATGTACAGAACCCAATGTGGCAATGTGACAAACATAGACCAACATTTCAATGAGACAACCATATACCAACATTTCAATGAGACAAACATATCCTGATGTCACAATGTGATGAACAAAACCTGATGTCGCATTGTGACAAACAAAACTTGATGTCACAATGTGATGAACAAAACTTGATCATCATTGCAATGCGATAGTTACATAGTAAACCATGGTTAAACATAATCAATATGGCCCACCATAATCATCTCCACATGGTATACAAAGGTCAGCCAAGGGCATGGTTAACAATATTCAACCACGGTCAACCATAGTCAACCATGGTCATGGTCAAGCATAGGAAACCATGGTGAAGGTCAACCATGATCAACCATTATGAAATTTGATCCATGTGAAGGTGAACCATTCTAACGTTTGTTTATGTTTGCCACATTGTGATGTCAACCAAGAGAATGTTCAAAAATAGTCAACCTTGATCAACCATAGTTAACCATGGTCATGGTCAACCATAGGAAACCATGGTGAAGGTCAACCATGATCAACCATTCTGAACTTTGGTCCATGTCAAGCTCAACCATGGTTAACCATAGTCAACCATGTAATGTAATATGCATTGTCCTTGATGAGAATGAATAGATAAAGATGGATCAATGAGTTGTCATTGATACATGATGCATAGTTGATGTATATGATGCAGTGGTGGATTGATGAAAAGATGAATCATTATAGTCTTATCATGGTTGATAAGGTGCACAAATGGATGAACTGCAAAGTGGTCCCCTTATGGTGAAAGCCCTCACGGGAAGACTCTTTGCGCATTGAGTTATCCTGGAAGAATGGTTGGAGGACCCATGCGTGTATGTGGAATAATGAGATGAAGATCAATGAATTTGTTGGTGAAACTATCCTAGATGGATAGCACTTGTCATGCCATTTTTGGTGGTATGTGGAATGTCACATAACTCCTCACGGTTTGAGAGTTATGGCATTACGAAGTTGGAGGACCCCCATATGAAGGCTTGAAGCCCTAAAAGGTCAAAGAAGTTAAAGTGCTTTAAAAGAAGAAATCATTATTAAATGATAAAGTAAAGTGACAAAGTCAAGGTGGATTATTTAAATAATAAAGAAAAGTGACAAAATCAAGAAATGATAAAGTAAGGTGACAAAATCAAGAAGGACTATTTAAATGATAAAGTATTGGAGAACTTTCTATTTATAGAAAGTGGTTAACCCTAAAATAAGAAAAATAGGTTAAGTGACCTAAAAATGGGTTAACTGACCTAGAAATGGGTTAAGTGACCTAGAATATGAAAGTATAAATAAGATAGCAATGGTCTCTTGCAAAATATCCTTTTTGTGGATCAATGGAGAGCTTCTTGTGAGAATATCTTTTGGAGTATTGATGGAGAGCTTCTTGTGAGAATATCTTTTGGAGTATTGATGGAGAGCTTCTTGTGAGAGCTTCTTGTAAGAGCATCTTTGGTGAATATCTCTTGAGCATGATTGAAGATTTATTCTGAGAAAGAGAGCGTGAGGAGGATCTCATGGACGCATCAAAGTTTCGTCAATATCAAATATATTGATGGAAAAAGTCTCAGAGCTTCAAAAACCCTAGTTTCTGAGGTGTACGCAAAGTGTAATGGACCAGGGTGCATACATAGGTGGGATGTATGAGGACAGGGCATGTACAGTGGATAAAATCATGGAGATTTTTGTTTGAGCTGATGATTGGTAGTTGAAGACTGAAGCAGGTTCCAGATCTGCATTCTATGGGCTCAGATCTGTCACTGAGACACTGGTATGGTTTCATTATTGTCTCGATGGATACTATTGCTTGAATGCTTAGCGAATTCTTGGTATGGTTGCTATTATGTGGTTTATATTGGTTGATGGACTGAGTAGCACCCTTATGATTCAATATTGATATGATGGCTATAGTGTGTTGACTATTTATGCATGATTGAGTATCATTCATATTGATTGGTTGTGGAGCATGAGTAAGCTATTGGAGAGCTTGGATGTGTTGTGACTGGCTGGTGATCAATTTGGATAGTGAGAGGTAGAAGAGAATGATAAATTGGTTGCAGAGAATCTGAGTTGATCTTGAAGGATAAACCCTAATAGCTCAAAATGTATATGCATGTTGTTGTATACACTGGCCGCGTACATACTCGGGCTGTAGTGAGCTAGGGTGCGTACACATGCAGGCTGCACTATTGACAGGTCGCGTACCTATTGCAGATTGATATCTATTGAGGATTGTTGCCTCATCTCAATTGGTGTTGATTTTGTAAGTTGATTCTTGCATGATAGAGCTGGTGCTCTTGTAGAGTTGTACTCTTTTAAGTTGTTGTTGAAAAACACTAAGGATTGTAGTATGTAATAAAAAGAAAATTGTACATACATTTTGTGTTCTTTGTGTTCCTTGTGGTGATGACTTGTTGATGATATATTGTTGATATATGTTGATGATATGTGTTCACATATAACTGGTTATAAATTACAGCAATGAGTAATGAGTAAAATGTTGAATGCTAACTAATGAGTTTTTGTAAGATGGAAGTTTTGGGAAAAAGAGCTCCACACTCATTCAGCCCCCCTCTAAGTGTGGTAGGTGTGTCCAACAACAATGAGGTTCCAAAGGCCTTTTAAACATCAGTAAAATCCAAAACCCTAACCCCGGAAGATGAAAATCCAAAAGGTTTGCGGGCCCCGATGGGGGTAGTTGATATGTCAACTTCCCGGGGGCGTAACTTTTGCATACGATCTCCGTTTGGGGAGGTTGATACACCGTTGGAAAGGTATAACCGAGAAGAACAATTTTCTCCTGCCCCATATTAATGCCTATAGTAGTCACTTGGGCCCCAAATCCCCCAAAAAACGTTTTTTAGGGCCTCAAAACGGCCCCGAAAGTTTGGAACCTGAAAAACTACTGAACAACTACCACGATGGAAAACTGTTTTCGAGCCCATGGAATAGGTGGGTGGCCACTGATATCCACCTAGATCACTAAAGTCAACCATGATCTACCAAAGTTAATCATTTTCATGGTCAATATCATGGACAACAATTGTCGAACATGGTTAAGCATTGTCAACCATGGTCAAGGTCAACCACATCCAACCATGGTCATGGTCAACCATAGTCAATGATAGTAAACCATGGTCATGGTCAACCATAATTAACCATGGTCATGGTAAGCCAAGATCGACCACAATTAACAATGTGCATGGTCAACCAAGTTTCAACCATAATTAACAATGGTCATGGTCAAGCAAGGTCCTCATCAACCATACTTAACCATGGTCAACCATGGGAAACCATAGTCAACCATAGTCAACCAAGGTCTACCAAAGTTAACCTTGGTCATGGTCATTATCATGATCTACCATGCTCATGGTCAACGATAAGAAACCATGGTCATGGTCAACCATTTTCAACCATGGTCATGGTCAACCATAGAGTCATGGTCTACCATAGTCAACCATACTCATGCTCAACCATAGTCTATCAAAGTCAACCATTGTCATGGTTGAGGTGGTCATCCATGGTCAACAATTTTGTAAACATTTTATTATTATTGATATTGATATTTTAACTTAGACTATGGACAACTATGGA
>JASDQU010418497.1:0-10232 GCA_032191745.1 Picea mariana
AATTCGCCAGCTGAGGAATAGATCCATTTCAGAGTATCTCATTAAATGGAGGAAACTACCAGCTAAAGATTCCACTTGGTAAGATGAGTCTTTTATACAGAAGCATCTAGAGTTACTCAACCATTGTGGACAACACTTGTCTCAAGGGGAGGGGCATGTTAAGCCTTAATATTAGCTCATTACCCCTTAATTGGGGCATATTATATTAGTAATGTTATTTTATTTATGTCGGCTTTAGGCCATTAGTTGTAATTATACCTCCTAGTTTCCTATATTTACCAAGGAGACATTTTCATTTTGAATCATCTTGTACTTGAACATTTAAGTGTGGTAAAAGGATGTTTTCCCCTTGAAGAGGCTTATTATCTGAAATTGTCTCTTTTTCAAGGCGTTGAGTACTTTTTCTGAGGTGTTTCTATGCTATATTGATATTTGGTTCTTAATAGTATGAAAATATCTTTCCTCTTCATCATATGCCTCATCTTCACTGTCATGCATTACCTCTATATAGTGTATTTTCCCTTTACCCAAACACCTATGACCTAGCTGCCAAGGATCTTTTCAAGTATAGCATAGTTGATTACTTTATAGATCTCTTCTTGTAGCTTCATCTAACTTCCCCTTTCCTTTTTCCATTGGCCTAATGTCATGACCTCTAGGGATAATGGGTGGTTTAGGTGCAAATATGTTTTTATTGGCTGCCCCAACTAGACGATATTAAAATCCTTAACCCATCCTCTCACTAGTTCATTCATTCCATATATATACAACATTAGTAATATAGATTCTACCACATCTAGAACCATCACTAATACTCTTTGAAATTCCTTAATAAAGGCTTCAGTTGATCATGTTTGCTTACGCTGCGTGAGCTCCCTAAAATGACGATATGGATCCCCTTTGTTGAACCTGTCAATGAGGCTTTCAATGAATTCTTTATAAGAAGTGATGCGCCCATGGCCCAAGGTGGTTATTCCATGGAACCACCATTTATTTTCTTTCCCCGTCAATTATAATGTTTCAAATTTGATAGCCTTACCTTCCTCCATAGGATTCAATTGGAGGTAAGCATCCATTTTTTGCACCCATGTTGTAACCGAAATGTGATTTGATCGATCAAAGGTTGGTAAATCCATTATCCTAGCCTTTCATCCAAGTTTATTGTCACCTATGTAGCGCTCCTTGGACCTCCTTTTCATATTCAAGTGGAAATACTCTCCCCTAGAAACCTATCTACTGGAACCCATGCCCATGGCATTGTATTCCCTTTTTGCAATCTCCCACTCATCACCAAAACTTTCTTGTTCCACAACATTAGCATCCCTCATGTTAACACATAGGATGTAGAGGTACCTTGTCAAAGGATTTTGAGTCATATTTCATGTTAATAAATCAAGTTATTTATTTTAACCTTGGGTCTAAAGCTGATCAAAATACATTTTTCCTAGTCTTGATGTCATGATGGTGGTTGTCATTATTAGCACACATCAGAGTATTGTTTTAATCATAACTTTTGAATCGTGATCTATATTCTTCTAAAATTTGGTGTGGAAGAAAAACATAATTTGTTTGAATTAATGAAAAACAATCAACCCAACCCATTTCATATTTTTGGAGAAAAGATAAAAACATTACCTACAAGAAAGCTCGCAGTGCATGTTGTCAAAGGCACTGCGAAATCTAATGGTCTGACAAATCTGAGCTATGGGGGGGATTCCAAATATCATGGAACGTTAGAATGGTTTCCTAGGACTTATTTGGACATGAAGGACATGTGTTCCATCTCCAGATCAAGCAACATGACCCATTTCAAAAGGAATTTATCACAATAGACAAGATCCCAAAAAATATGAATTTGCTATGTTTTTGTTGGAAACTTTTGTAACAGACTCCTAAATGGAGGAGGATCCTATGTAGCTCTTTGGTTTCGACCTCCTTAGATTAGAGAGAGATCATTCATTATATATGAAGTGTATTTTTATAAGGAAATAGTTGAGTTCATGACTAGAGAAATATTGTGAGAGCTGCAGGGGCAGTTTATCTGTGTATTTGTAAGCTTAAGGGCATGTGATGCAGGCATTTATTCCATTAGAGATTCATGAAAGTTGTTTATTAGAATTTGTGTTATCTATTATCATTCTACCTTGTCATATTTCTTGAATGGAATTGAAGGCATTTAATATCAATGGTTTTTCATGGGCATGAGATTCATGAGTTGCAAATGATTCGTAGTAATATCCTCCTTTCATAATCTTTGTTCTAGTAATCTTTTAATTCATTTTTGTAGAGAGGATCTATGCTTGATGATATTATTATTATTATTATCTTCATTATACCTTCATCCATCAATTATAGATCTTTTTTTATGGTAGGTGGCTTGAGTACCTTTGATCTATAGTATGTGTTGACTCCATGCCTAATGGAATGACTTTGCAGACAATTTGCTACCCTCCTTCTTACTCTTCCTTGCTGATCCACCTAAGTTTAAATCTGATTTAATCACTTATATCTAAATGGGTACTGGGATCACTCTTTCTGTAGTCTAAAGAGACTCTCAGTGCTAACATTTTTGGCGTTGTTGTTGGGGGCAAAGTTGAAGATCTTCCCTGGGAGAACGACATAGAATAGATCCAGCTCTTGATGGTAGATAGGGGCAGGACACTAGTTTGACTCTAGTTTGACTCTAATATTCTATATAGTGACTCCAGCTTCATCACAGATGAATATATTGGTGACTTCATTGGTTTTAAATGGACAAGATATTTTCTCATAGGTATGAATTTTGTGATTTTTCAAATATATATGGTTTTCCAAATCACGTGCTTGATAGAAGTGAATGGTAAGGTCCTCTTCCTAGGTTTAGAGGAGAAGATTTGGAAGTTCCAACTGAGTTCTTATTAAATTTTCATGAGTGCATGCTTAAATTGAAAGTTATACATGAAGACATCCTGATCAAGTTGTTTAGATACTCCTTAGAGGGAAAATACTGTGGCTGGTGTAGATATATTCCTCCCTCAAGATTTCATCATTACAAGAGTTTTGTGTCGTGTTTCATCATCACTGAAAAATATTTTATCCGACTGATTTTCTTTTTGAAAATTATTGTAAATAATTTGAATTCTTCATCCAACATTCAATTAGTAATTCTTCTGGTTATAAGGATGAAGCAGAAAAAACTATTGAGCATATAGAGGAGTCATCCCCATGTAAAACCTTCTCTAGTTCTTTAGTTTTGAAAAAAGAGTCTATTGATTGTCTTATTGATAAGGATGTTGGTGATAGCAACATTATAGGCACATTTGTCCTTGATCCAAATCTCTCTAGCAGTTTTGACTATGATGCAGAGGCTGCTCCAAATTTTTATGAAGATCAAGTTTTTTCTTTTGAGTATTCATATGCCAAAGAAAAAATGTACACATCACCATATGATAGTTATGAAAATGATGCTTGTCATGAAGAAATAATTGTAGAAGAATATTTTCCTCGGGTCTTTTAAGAGGTTTCTTATGATGTGTTTTCACCTATGATTGAAGAGAAAGATGATAAACAGGTCTTTGAACTTACATATTTTGAGGATCTGCCTATTTATGACGAGTATGAAAATGAGTATGCAGATCTTGTTTATTTTCAGAAAACAGAAACCATTATTTAAGAGGACTTTGAAAATATTTCTCAAACAATAACATACAATGATCATTCTTTGTTTGATGATTATGAGGAAAATAATATTAAAGACCATAAGAAGCTAATTCTTTATTTTTCTAGAGATTTTGAACATTAGTTATATGATAATCATGGACTAGATTATTTGAAGGGAAAAGCAGATATGATGGTTCATGTCCAGGATGAAGTATTACCAGTAGAGGATACTTGGAAATCATCTTGTTTTCAACTGAAGCATGAGGAGGATAATGATGTTATTCATTTAGTGGATTCAACACAGTGGCAATCTTGTCCTTTGGATCAACTGGAAATGTCTTGTCATGAGTTTCATGATCCAGTAGCAGATTGGATAGAGTCCTTGTTATCCAAAACTATAAGAGCTACAAGTTTTGGCATGGTACATGTTTGCAATATTAGGTACCAGTTGTTCATTGAATTTTTATTATACCTACTATTTTCCTCTCATACTTTCAGTAGTGAATAGCAAGGCAGGTCAAGAAATCTGTTTCTTGAACGATTCTTTTGGAAATTTGTATATACATAAGCAAAGCAAGTTTCATTTGGTTAGAAATAGGATTTGTACATAAATAAGCTCACACCATGAGCATGTGGTTTTTAGTTTCTTGGTTTGTAGTAGATCATGAATAATGACTCCATATCCCAATGGAGGCACTAGTGCAGCAATTGTTCTTCATTTTTATTGGAACATTATTTTACATTATGGATGAGCATGGTTATATATTTGTAGCCCAATGGATAAGGCACTAGAAATGTGATGTTCTTGGAAGCTCACAGGGAGCATGCCATCCCCTATGGAGCCAGATGTTAACACATAGGATGTACAGGTTGTCAAAGGTTTTTTAGTCATGTTTCATGTTAATAAATCAATGTATTGATTTTAACCTTGGGTCTAAATCTTATCAATATACATTTTTCCTAGTCTTGATGTCATGATGGTGGTTGTCATTAATAGCACAAGAGGGAAAGTAAAGGTCGCATCTAGCTATCTAAATGCCACCATCAAAGGTTTTCATCCAAACAAGTGTCCAAAGGATCTTAGAAATTCATCCAACCACCTAAAGTATCTTGCCAAGACATGCATTAGATGCACTACAAACTCTCCTAGAAGTTTGCAACACTCCAAAAATAGGACATATGTCAAATATTTTATGATTATGATTTCAAAAGAATTTCTAATGATGATTTCTAGTTTTCAAATCCATCACATCATCAAGCATATCTAAAGGGTCGTTTTCCAAAGGAATAATTAGCATTTTGGTTCTTCATCACAATGCGCTGCAAACTGTCACATACTACCACTTCTGGTGCTACAAACTCTCTATAGCAGCTTATAGTGGATTAAGAGCTTGAAAAACCGTTAGTGTAATTTTCACCAAGAAGAAGTGAGGTCTTAACACCAAGAATGATCAAATAGGGCATGAGTTGGAAACAACTATAGATGTTGCAGATCCAATATAGATTAAAGAGGATCGTGGCAGAATGAGAACAAGAGATGCACCAGTCAAGAAAGGAGATTTCTAAAAGGAATTTGAACATGTTTTCCCAAGAGGCCACTAGGAGAAGAAGAGTATAAATAATTATGCCTACAACTTTCAATCAATTTTTCTATGATATATTATATATTCAGGCTTGTAAATCTAAGGAATGGTTTGTCCTATGTTGCTATGAATATATTATTTATGCAAGTTATTTTCACTACCCAGAACTTGTAGCAGGTTTTTTAGAGGTTTTCAAGGCTTATTTCATGGTTTTGGAATCATTTGAGTTGATTTGGCATGAAACAGGATGCTACAAGAAATTTCGCAACGCATGGACTCACTGGCAGTGTGACCTGGTAATTTGGGATAGTTTGTAGCAATTAGCGCACAGTTGAGTCTTATTTTAATCATGTTATCACCCTATAAGTTATAGGATCAACTGGTGACTGGGATATTATCTGTCTCTAGTGTTTTTTTTGACAAATGATTTTTCATTCTGCAAATAATTTGAAAAAGAAAAAGAAAAGAAAAGAAAAAGAGGGTATAAAGGAATTTTAATAAAAGCCCCATGTAATAATAGTAACTTGGTCCATACCTTTCAAGCATGGCCAAGTTCTTTTTAAATTTGATGTTGATAGCGTAGTGAATGAATTTGGCTAAACAGTTTAATCTTAGCCAAAGTGTCTAGGTTAGATTAGTGAATAAATCTGGCCAGACTATCTAATCTTGGTCAGATACCCCCAGGGTAGAGTAAATTCTTAACCCAACAGTCTAATCTGGTTAATTGTCATAGGAAGATAGGTTAGAATATAGGCTAGTTGCTTTGTTGCTTCATTTCAATAAGAACCAGTTTGATGTAAGTGTTGCACCATGTTTCAGATGCTTAAAAGATCGTTTGGTCAAGCCCCATGGTGGTGTCTACTTGAAAAACCTTGGAAAAACCCATAAAATGCATTTATCCTAAGTCTTTCCCTGGCGCATGTGTTTTCCACTCCCCACTTATGCTCCCTGCACATATCAATGGTCCTGATGGTGGTGCCCAGATCTACGGTGGACAGATCATTTCGGACCCCCCCAACCGTTCTGCCTTTAACTAGGGAAAGGGGGGTCCGGAATCAATGATAAGACTCGTGCACATCTGAACGGCTCAGGATCAAGCGCTCAAATCTACGGTCAGCGTTGGATTCTGGACCCCCTCATCCATTCTTCCTTTAATGGAGGGGGGAGGGTCTGAAATGTGTCATAAACAGAGCACATAGATCTGCGGCTCAGAAATAGGCGCGCAGATCAACGACCCAAAATGGATTTCGGACCCCCCTGGATGATCTTCTTTTAACCAAGGGGGGGGGTCTAGAATGGTATTCTTCCTCTGGCAGGTCCCTTGTTATACGTGGCAGCGATCTAATGGCCCCAAGTCCTGTCATCCTCTACTATCTGATAGACCTTCGTCACCTCTGGACGTCACCTTCCACCTTTCTCGAAATGGTCATGTCCCATAACTGTTGTCAGTCCTTCCCCCCCATTCTCTCATGGCAAGCCCATTACTATGACTTTTACCTCCAATTGATTGTCACCACGTCACCTGTCCGTATCCCTCAGTCACCATCACCCGCCATCTCACCCTCAAATGATCCGTTGGCCATTTATTACTGGATAACCTATCCATTATCCAGCTAACTTGTCTCCCGCGCCCAACTGACCCCTGTTTAATTAAAACTACCCTCATTCTCCCTTTCTCACCATTTACCACTCATCACACCAGAGAGTTTTTTACACTGTTTACTCCTCCGTTATAGTCAGTTGCCCTCATACACAGTCAGTCACCCCCACTAATGTTGTGTTTTATTGCAGGTACTGTTGCAGAAATGGCGCCAAAGTCCAAACAAGCAGAAGGAGAGGAGAATCTGTTTCTCCTACCTCCTGTCAACCTGGACAGGATCCCACTGGTCGAAAAAGACCGATTAATCACAAATACAAAATGTGATTTTGATTTCTCAGACCTTTAGTCGTGGCTCAGGGAAGTTTTCGTGGACCAAAGTGATGAAATTGGACTCTAGGAATCCAATTTACCCCTCTACCTTTTCCCTCGGATCCACCATTTTCCCGAGTTCTCTCTCAAGTGTCAAGCCCACTACATTCCTGAACAAAGAGTCGTCATCTCCTCATCTGGAGAGATATTGTTCCTCATCACACCTGAATCCATAGACTAGATGATGCAAATTCCCCGAGTCGACTCTGTGTCTCCCTTCAACCTAGAAATTCTTACAAAGTTATACCAGAAAATGACCTTCCCCCAAAGAGCTCAAATATTCGAGCTTTTCCTTCCCCCATCCACTCAATTTCCCTCCACAAATCCTCCTTATCCGTCTTCCATGTTCTCGACTAAAGGGAACTAGATCATCTCATCCCTTTGTGCTTTGTTAGGATATTATTCTGATCAGTGGGTAGATGAACCCATTCTGGGTTTTCTATCCATTTTCTCTACCGATGAAAATCTCACCACCGAGTTTGACTTCAGTACATTCTTGGCAGACAATATTCATGAACATCTCGTGAATTTCGGCACGGAAGGCATGTTCATATACTCATCGATTCTAGCATACTTGTTTGTCTTCTTCCAGGTAGATAAATTTGGCTTTTCCATGCAGAATATGGATGGAGATGGTAGACCTCAGGCAGTCACAACATGGACCTCCTTACTCAAGCACAACTCCACTGATTTTAGTTTCAAGAAGTTCATCAAGCAATTCTACCACCCTGTGGTAAGTATGCTAGGCGGCAGGCCTGAGCCTCAGATAAACGATGAAGTTCAGAGGATCCTGCATCTCTCGCACAACACAAAGATCGGGGATTGGTACTTGTATCAAAATTATACAGAGATCAGAGTATACGGGTGTGAGTTGGCACCGTATAAGCTGCCCAAGTACCTGCCTGTCAGAATTTTCGCGTTGGACTATATAAGGCAGATTATAAATTCAGATGATATCCATTTTGTATCATTGAAGAAAAAGCAACATCTTAGAAACAAGGGGCAGATTGGCTCCTTCATCTACAACAATTGTGGCGCTGGGGAAGAAGCAGACTGGATGCTAAGGGAAATGAAGTTCTTCATGAGTTTCTCATGGCATTATGATCCATGTGGGATCATCTCAAAGATGAGGGTGAAGAACAAAAACATCCCATATGTTCATGAAGCTAAGCCTGAGGTGGAAAAATTTGCAAATCAGACAGTGTGGGAGCCTAACACATTGGTCGAAGTAGAACATCAAGATCCCCCGGCCACTGTATCACAAATGACCACGCCACAGGTCCCAAAAGAGAAAAGGCCGAGGCAAGATTTATCTCTGCCTATCACAGAGGTATCTTCCGAAGAATTCCAGCTACATACCAAGAGGCCTAAGACTGTTACAGTTCCTGGTCTGACCGAGGAAAAAGATGCCCCGTCTACTATAGTGACCAAAGTTGGTATTCCACCCTTCATTTCAAGCCTCCATAAGGTCATCACCCCAGCATTGCCAAAGAAATCCACAGACTCCCCATTGAACACTCATCCAGGCAAGGTAGGGCCCAAGTTGAGCATTTTTGAAAAATATGAGCTGATCAAGAAAAGGAACCAGACCCTGACCAGCAGTACTTGCGCTCAGTTTTGAAAGCAGACGTCGACTGCACAACATAGGTTATTGTCGGCATTCGACACCGAGAAGGGCAGAATGCATATGGCATTCCTCCAGGCACAGGTACCAGATCCCAAGGTGATCACTGACCATAAAAGGGCCACCTTTGAATTCCAGACGAAGGACGTGCATGCGGCCGATCAAATGGATCTGCAAAAGCAGAGAGGGGAAATGGTTTTCTATACGTTGGCTCATGCTTCCACTTCTGCGTCCAAATTGCAGGTGTCCCTGAACAATGTTCAAACACAATTGAAGCTAGAGAAGATATCGTCCTTTACCAAGGACAACAGAATCAAGACTCTAGAGGAGTTGGTCCTCAAGATCAGTTATGATCCCTCAAACATGAAAGCAGCTGAGTAAATGATAAAGAAGAAGAATGCTGACATTGCCTCCTTGAGGAAACAACTGAAGCTCCTGCCCACAGAGGACTCGCAGGCGAAGGAGATAGCAGAGAAAGAAGGAGAGAAAGATGAAATGCTCAAGCTGCTCATGGAGCAGAATGCACACCTTAAAGAAATGGAAGCTGAGATGGAGAAACTATTAAAAGAGAAAGAGCAACTGAAGCCAATGGAAGTCATTCCGTTGAGTGATATTCCAATTTCAAGAGTGAGCACAGCATTAGTGGAAACAGTCCCATCCGCGACTCCATTGACATCCCAGGAGAAGACAACCGACCTAGCTAAGTCCATGGAAAATATGAATCTGCAGGAAACAGAGATCAGCAGGCTTAAAAAGGAGATTAAGAACCTTCAGGAACTCAAATCCTCCTTCCAGACCAGCCTCTCCAAGAAAAAGCAGGTGACAAAGTAGCTCAAGCAAGAGCTATAGCAGCTCCGGAAGCAAACAGTGGCAGGAAAGACTTTGGCCGAGGTTAAAGAGAGTGTATGGACAAACATCACTAAGTCCATGAACGAGATATGGCCCATGATCCAGATCATGTTTGAGCAGAATGAATTGGTACAGAGGAGAAAATAGGCCATCGAAAAGATCAGAGTAGAATTGGGAGAGATGCCAACACAGGCAAATGAGATCATCAAGTTCCTCAATTCTAAGACCAGGGAAGAAATGGAAGAGCTGAAAATTGAAGACAGAACAAAGACCATCCTTGAGGTCAAAAGATTTTTGACCAAGAGACGATTAATGCTTCAGCTGGAAGAAAAGGTTCATGCCATGGACCTAGGGGTACAAATATTCTTCAGTAAGATTGAGGCTCTACAGAAGAAAGGTCTGCCTGGTCTGAAAATAATCAATGATAAATTGATGACACTCCCAGACTACAAGAAGAGATTGGTCGATGTGGCCAAGGACAGCTCAAAGTTTGCAGGCATTCAAGGGAGCATCACCGGCAAGGTGTTTCTAGACGCTCTTCAATGGGACATCAATATTCAACATGAGA
>JASDQU010418498.1:0-10235 GCA_032191745.1 Picea mariana
AAAAACACCAGTCTCAGATATGGGCACAAGCTCTAGATTTGGAATCTATGTCATATTGTAAGAGGAATCCCAAGAAGAATCTGATGAGGAATTAGGCAGAGAAACATAAGCCCCTGTAACAACCAAGAAGTCGAGTAGAAAGTTAGGACGCAGGAAAAGAGAGGAAACAATGGATAAGGAGAAGGAACTAGGTCTCCATAACAATTTCAATAAACATCCTAAAGGAAACAAACGATCCAGTGGTGTCATTCCTCCTTATGATATTTTGAAAGAAAATAAAGAAATAAAGATGAAAGGCAATTGATGGGCCTGGAAAAAGTGCATTGCGGATTAAGCTACCACACAACCTCTACAAAGGCAAATTAATGAGACACTACGACCCCTTTTATGTCATGAGACCTATTCCCATTGAGCCTTGACCCATACCACCTCATTCACTTTACATGGCTTAGAGAGGGATATCTTGGAAGTTATCCTTGACCTATGGAAACACCTACCCAATAGGACACCTCGTCAACACTCCCATACTTAAGCTTGACAAGTCACATAATGTCTTTGAGTTGCTAATTGTTTGATATAGTGATATTTGATGAACATGCTTAGATGGATTATTTATTGATTGGATCCACTTATCATGATATTATGACTTGATATCCTTGAAGCGCATGTTCATTTTTCTTTGCAGGACCTAGATGGTGGACAATTTTGGGAGAACAAGCCTAGCTTGGGCTTCCATGGGGCTACAAGCCCATGGGTGGGATGCCAGGGGCCCACATGATAGATGAGAGAGAGATGACTTAGATGGCCTTGATTATTACTTGGAAAACCTAGCCCATCCATTGATTTCCAAACTATTTTCCCAGGAGGGTAAAAACATCCCATTTTGAGCATGACGTCATGATATTGGGGGGCTAGGTCTTGGTGGTGAGGTTCCACTCATTTTAACTTGAACTTTTTGAGGAGAAGAGGGTATTCACCATGATTATATAACCTAGATGCTTTACACATGGCCTTGGGAGTCCCTTCCATACTTCTCCAACACCAACGACCTCCTCAAAGTGTCAAAATGTCCTCTAAATGGGTGACCTCATCCTAGATTAGGTTTTAATTTGTGCAAAAGATTAAATTTTAAGTGAATTGTCTAATATTATTGTGTTAAGGGGGGAAGATTAGGGTTTTTGACCCCTAATCTTGTGTTTTACTCCTTGTTTTGTGGACAATCTATGTTAGTTAATTTTTGTATAAATAGAGATCATAAGATGTCATTTTAAAACATAACTCTCCCTTGTGGAGAAGGACTTAGTCTGAAATTTTCGGCCCTCTTGGAATTTTTCATCTCTTGTGAAAATGTTATGGTTTATATTTTCTATTTTTGGTGGATAAGTGACGTGCTAGGCTTGGAGAGTTTTTCTTATGCATGTGGATGGATTTAATTTGGAAGATTAGGGTTTGATCTAGCTTTGTTATGGAATTGGTAAGGGAAAATATGCATTTATTGTCTTTTGTCTTGTTTTTTCCCATAATTATTGGAGGTTGGAACCCTTGGAGGAGTATAAGGGCATACACCCTCCCCAAGTTTTTTTCTCTTTCTTAAGGAAGGTCATTTTTTACAAGTTGCCTTGGAGAACTACAAGGGTGTACACCCTTTGAGGTCATCTTGGTTTGTTTTCAAAACCCTAGGATTTAAAATGTCTTACACCCCTAGGGCTTTGTGGATCAAACATTTTAATCCAAGTTTTGCTTCTCAAGGTCAAATACATTTTTCAAGGTTGTGCCAAGAGAAGTACAAGGGCGTACACCCTCTTGGAATTTCCTAGATTGACTTAGCTACAGTTGGGAAGTAGAAGGGTCAACACCTCCAAGTGTTTAGCCAAGAAATATTTTTCATTGACCCCATAAACCCAATAGTAAGGCACTAATCACATTTAAATTTGCATTGGAGATACAAAACATTTGCCTCGACAAATGTGAAAGTTCAACCTTTACAAAATTTCTCTTTTAGATAGTGACCTTGATGCCTTGGGTGTTTTTCTCCCCTTAGGGTGTCCCTTTTATTCCATAATTTATCATTTTTGTACTAGTTTTCTACAGCCATTTGGCTGTAGAAAATCACTAACCCTAGGTGCTAACATCTCACTAACTAGCCCCTAACTTTCATCCTTTTTTTAGCCATTAATTTCTCTAACTAGAGTACATTATTCAAGATAGTCTTGGCACTTTTGTGTGTTTGATTTAGCTTTTGCATGTCATTGAATGATATAGTCATGAGGCTGATATTTTACTGCAAAAAATCATTTTTTAACAGCTTGCTTTATTTAGTCTTAAAATGTTATGCTCAAGTCATAATTGATTACTAAATTCATTGATGATATTGCCAACTGATCTTGTGCTTTATATGATTATTTGGATGCCTGATTTTCTGATATAAAATATCATCCACTGCTGAAAATTAGGGAAAACAAGATTAACTTTCTGATCCATACTAACACATACAATTGCAAGGTGTCTTTCTTGTGTTTTGGGTAGGTACAGGTGCATCGACAACTATCTTTTCACTTGGTATCCATTTACCTCTCTTCACTTACCTTTTCCAACCAATCAATTCTTCCATCACTTGACTTTCTAGGGGAATTCTCCTTACACTTACCTTTCCCCCTAGGGTCTCCAGGATCGCCTCCTAGGAGTGACCTTAGTCACCCCCCAAGTGCAGGACCTACATCGAGGTGACATTGGGTGTAAGATTCCCAAAGTTGTAGCACTTGTTCCGTGGTTGGTTTGGGATTTTCCAAACCTAAAAATTGTGCTATAACATTTTGGCATCATTGTTGGGGAGGATTTTGAATCCTTTTCATGCCATAAATGACACTTTTGGAAAGTCTCTTTCCCAAATCCTTCATCTCGAGCTTGCCTGTCGACTCCACTTCAAGAACCTACCCTTTTCCTTTGACAAACCTTCTTTGAGGTTTGTTTGGCAACTCCACCTTTCCCTTACTCATCGTTCCCTTGCTCTCCCCTAGAAACTCCTTTGAGATGTTCTTCTAGTCGATGGGACTATGGCACCTTGGAATCAACCAATATTCTGCCATCCCTCATGGAAGGAAATTTTGTAGATGGAAAGGGAAAAATCTGCTAATAAAGTTGTTGAAGAGATGATGGATCTAGTAAAAGAGTTATTGCATGAATTTGTCGAAGAAGAATCCCTCATAGATGAAGAGATGCTTGAAGAATGTGTTGATGAAGAAAACTTCCAAGAAGATCTTGATGAAGCTTATCACATTGAAGAACAAGAGGAGAAAACTATGAGTTATGACCCTTTCGAGGATCTTGATGAAAACCTTTTCCATGATCCTAGAAGTGAAGAGGCCTCAGATGCTGTTGATCAACATATTGACTCTTTCATACAGATTGGAAAACATGGATGGGACATGAGCCTTTTCACCTTTGACGAAGATCTCATTTATAAAGTTTAGGGCATCCCTCAAACAAAGTATTGGTCTCCATTAATATTTGACTCAGATGTTTGGGATAATGACATGATCACATATTTGTTCCATTCATTCAAAGACTACCTGACACAATGTTTTCAAGATTATTTTCAACCACCATACTCAGACTTTGATAGACACTAGGTTGTGGCCTTCCCAAAGCAATCCAAGGTTCATACTACCAAGCAAAAGTGATTTCATGTTGAAACTTTGGGCAGGGATTTGTAGACAAAGAAGAGACGTTTCCTAAGTCTGACAGAGAAGTCTTCCTTTAAGGTTGGGCCTTACCCCATTTCCTCTTGTTTGGGAAATCGTATGGTTTTCTTTGGATATCTTGTCCTTTCTCAGCCTTCAGGGAGCAGTGATTTTCTAAGTGAGGATGAAGATGAGCCATAATCTGTTCCACTCCATAGATGGATAGATCGGGCTTGTGGCTATGCTTGCAGGAGGGAGTTCCAAGATGATTGAGATTGTGGTTTCTCTTTTTAGTATGATTTCCTCCCTCCCACCCATCTTCATGAGTTTTATTTTATGATTTATTACATGTCTATTTATGCTCATGATTTCTATGATATGGACTTATCTGTTTTGTTTCACGTGATTAATCACAGGGGAAATATCTTCATCTGATGATCAGGTGGTTGCATTGGTTGTACGATTTCATATAACACCTTTAGGACTTGATATTCAGGGTCCTAGGACCCCAGGTAAGTAGGTAAATAATTTTGATTCCATTCATTTGCATTTTGATTGTTCATAGTAGTTTAGATGCATTTCATTTTCATTTCTCTACTTGCATATTTATTTCATGCTTAGCTTAGAATTTATTAAAAAAAATGTCAAAATTTTCTTTTTATAGCTAAGTTATCTTTGATTATCATCATATGAGAACAAGGATGAGAAGGCCATCCTGCACTTGAAAGTTTGATGTTTCCTGGTAGGCACGATTCTACCAGGAGATTCTTCGATTCTCATGCACTCTACGGTGAGCACATGTCCCCAAGTAGGAGCTAGATGTTATCCCCATTTTGTGGATAACTAAGGAGATGATGTCTCAAGGCCCTCAGGTTGCAGATATGGAGTACCGAGAGACTACATGACCAGCAATACCCTTTGAACATATGGAAAATCCACTCACCACCACAGATGGTCACAGGTTTACAGATGGCATCCACCACACCAGTTGTCTTCCAGAAGGAAGTGGGACTTGCTCCATGAGGTACAATTCAGTATTATGGTGAGAATCATTTCAATATCTAAGCCATTTGATTATGTTGTATCTTATATTGCTCTATATTTCATGATATGTTCTTGGACATGATGTCTTTTTCCCTGCTTCACCTTGGTGGTTGACATTGTGCCCTAGTAAGTGGTTTTCCTTGGGGATGGGTTTGCTACTGGGAACTCCCTTAATAAGCCATCATACCATTCCTGATCATACTTACCACGTTCCATCATTATTCCCCTTTGTTTCCTTATCTCTTGGGATTTTAGGGTGTATTGACCCAAGAAGGGGTTGTCCCTCATTCTATGGGAAGAAGGGGATAAAGGCCTAGAGGGATTGGTGTTGGGTAAAAGATAAAATCCTTATATAAACCTTCCAGTTGCTTCACCCATGGATCACCCAAGAAACAAATGAAAATATTATCTTTGAATAAAGGGGACCCACAATGTAATAAAATGCTTAAAAGGTTAGTTGAAGGATAGGAGGTCTCATCCTGAGCTGACCTATCACATCCATGAATATCTAGTGGTATGACATTGTCATCATATGGTCACAAAACCAGGGAAATGTCTCTTAGTTTTATGGTTGAGAGAAAGGGGGTCCCATCATGAGCCAACCTTCTCATTTCCATTATGTATTTGTGGGTGACACTGCCACCACCCAGTCACCACACCAGGGCCAGTGACCTTCAATATATACTTATGCTATTTTGAAAGAAAATAAAGAAAGAAATATGAAATGAAATTGATGGGCTTGGAAAAAGTGCATTGTGAACGAAGGTACCACACACCCTCTACAAAGGCACCCATGAATGAGACACTACGACCCCTTGTATGTCATGAGACATATGCCCATTGAGCCTTGACCCCTACCACCTCATCCAATTTACATGGCTTAGAGAGGTATATCTTAGAATTTCTCCTTGACCTAGGGAAAGACCTACCCAATAGGACATCACATCAACCATCCCATAGTTAATGTTGACAAGTCTCATAATGTCTTTGAGTTGTTAATTGTTTGATATAGTGATATTTGATGCACATGCTTAGATGGATTATTTATTGATTGGATCCACTTATCTCGATGTTATGACTTGAGATCCTTGGAGGGAATGTTCATTTTTCTTGGAGGACATAGCTAGTGGACAATTTTGGGAGAACAAGCCTAGCTTGGGATTCCATGGGGCTACAATCCCATAGGTGAGATGCCAAGGGCCCGCATTCTAGATGAGAGAGAGATGACTTGGATGGCCTTGATGATGAACTAGACGACCTAGCCCATCCATTGCTTTCCAAATGATTTTCTGAGGAGGGAAAAAATGTCCCATTTTGAGCATGACGTCATGATATTTGGGGCTAGGGCTTGGTGGTGAGGTGCCACTCATTTGCACTTGAAATTTTTTAGGAGAAGAGGGTCTTGACCATGATGATATCACCTAGATTCTTGATAGATGGCCTTGTGAGGCCCTTCCATACTTCTCCAACACCAACAACCTCCTAAAAGTGGAAAAACATCCCCTAAAGGGGTGATTTCATCCTAGATTAGGTTTTAATTTGTGCAAAAGATGAAATTTTAAGTGAATTGTTTAATATTATTGTGTTAAGGGGGAAGGATTAGGGTTTTTGACCCCTAATATTGTGTTTTACTTCTTGTTTTGTGGACAATATATGTTAGATAATATTTTTATAAATAGAGATCATAAGATCTCATTTTAAAACATAACTCTCCCTTGTGGAGAAGGACTTGGACTGAAATTTTTGGCCCTATTGGCATTTTTCACCTCTTGTGCAAATGTTATGGTTTATATTTGCTATTGGTGATGGAGAAGTGATGTGCTAGGCCTGGAGACTCTTTCTTATGCATGTGGATGGACTTAACTTGGAATATTACGGTTTGATCTAGCTTTGTTGTGGAATTGGTAAGGGAAAATCTACATTTATTGTCTTTTGTCTTGCTTTCTTCCATAATTATTGTTGGTTAGAACCCTTGGAGGAGTATAAGGGAATATAACCTCCCCAACGTTTTTTGTCTTGCTTAAGGAAGGTCATTTTTTACAAGTTGCCTTGGAGAAATGCAAGGGCATACACCCTCCAAGGTCATCTTGGTTTGTTTTGAAAACCCTAGGAAGTAAAAGGGCTTACACCCCTAGGGATTTGTGGATCAAACATTTTAATCCAACTTTTTATTCTCAAGGTCAAATACATTTTTCAAGGTTGTGCCAAGAGAAGTACAAGGGCGTACACCCTCTTGGAATTTCCTAGATTTACTTAGCTACACTTGGAAAGTACAAGGGCGAACACCCCCAAGTTTTTATCCAAACCATCTTTTTCATTTACCCCATAAACCCAATAGTAAGGCACTAATCACATTTAAATTTTCATTGGATATACAAAAGTTTTTCCTCGACAAATGGAAAATTTCAACCTTTAAAAGATTTCTCTTTTCGATAGTGACCTTGATTTCTTGGGGTTTTTTCATCTCTTAGTGCGTCCCTTTTCTTCCATAATTTCTCATTGTTGTACTAACTTTTTTTTGACATCCATTTGGCTGCAGACAATCACTAACCCTAGGTGTTAATATCTCACTAACTAGCCCCTAACTTTCATCCATTTTTTAGCAACTAATTTCTCTAACTAGGGTGCATTGTTTAAGCTAGTCTTGGGCACTTTTGTGTGGTTGATTTAGATATTGCATGTCATGCTACATCCATAAGGCTGATAATTTACTGCAAAAAATCATTTTATAACAACTTGTTTTATTCAGTCTTAAAGTGTTATTCTCAAGTCATAATTGATCACTGAATTCATTGATGATATTGCCAATTGATATTGTGATTTATATGTTGATTCATATGCTTCATTCACTTATATAAATTGTCATCTACTGCTGCAAATTAGGGACAACAAACTTAACTTGACGATCCACACTAACACATAGCATTGCAAGGTGTATTTCTTGTGTTTCGGGAAGGTACAAGTGCACTGGCAACTATCTTTTCACTTGGTATCCATTTACCTCTCTTCACTTACCGTTTCCATCACTTGACCTTCCGGGGGGCTTCTCCTTGTTAGGATATTTAGAAACTTAGGGGTTAGTTAATATCTACTTGGTCTAATGTGTCCTTAGGTAAAAGTGTGCTTCTTTAGTATGCATTAGTATGCATTTGTACTTAGGAAATATGATGGTCACGATATGTTCCTGACATAGAGTGATCTGACGGTTCATATTATCCTCAATCTTAATGACCATTGATATGTGGCTTAACACCCGATTGGTCCATGATCTCTATTTAAATATCATGGAGGGTCATTTGTCGAAGATTAATTGTGACAAATTCTCTTGTAAAATCTATTTGTAATATTTTTCTTTTGCATTAATAAATTGCTCCAAGTGGTCGCATTGACTGGGGCCGTGGATATTTTCCGGTCGGGGTTTTACCACGTCAAAGCATTGGTGTGTTGATATTTGATCTGGTTGTGTGAGTGGTTACTGAAGGTATTCTTCCTCTGTTGTAATAACTATGTTCTCAAACATGGTATCATAACATATTTGAAGACTCGCTCTTGTTGTAGATCAAGATCATGAAGTCGAGTTGCCTCATATCCCATTTCTTCCATTTCCGTACATTTTTGGGATGAGAGGACTATTCCATTTCATTTGGAGCGCTCGTTTTGTTCGAGAATGTTTTTTGTTTCACTCGAAAAGTTTTCTGTTTGCCCAAGATACGACCATTTCAGCTAGATCCGGAGGTATAAAGCCTAAATATGCCCTTTTTAATTTTTTTACAAAGTATTATTTAGGTATTATTTTGGTTTTATATTGTTTTTTTAGATCCATGTATTCTCTTTTCCCCACACCCTGTGCGATCTGAAAATCAGAAACAGATAAGAAAAGATGCATTTTTCGGATAAGCTAACCAAGATCTAACCCTTGTTATCATCGAGAAGTGAAAAAAATTTCTTGTGTGAAAAGAGCTTTTTTAGCACGCTATCCAACAACAACAACCCCAATCATCTTTCTAAACAATACAATATGTTTTTCTAGACCATTTTATTAAAAGTTTCCTTATTAAGTAAGAGGTCTTGAGTTCAAGTCTCTCTTTTTGTTACATCCGAAGTCCATTTTTTTTTTAAACCGCCTAATTTTTCGAGATCTTTCCATCCAAATCATCAGTTTCAATTTTTAAATCCATATTATCTACATATTTAATATGACTTCTTCTAGTAATCTTTTTCTTACCATCACCAACTACTTCCAATGGAAATCCCATATGGAGGATTTATTAAGAAGTAAAGGCTTGTACCAGATTACCTTGGGAAAGGAAACAAAACCTATTGATGCTGATAAGAAAGTCAAATCGGATAATAAGAATGATGAATCACATGGACTAATTGGAATGTCCATCTCTCTTGATTTAAGGTTCCACCTTCAACAAATTGATAAACCCAAGAAGTTTGGGAAAAGATTGAATCTGTGTTTGGTAAACACAATATTATTCGAGCAAAACAATTAGAAAATCAAGTACTGACTTTAAGCCCAAATGATTTTTCTTGCATTGAAGACTATCTATCTCAGTTTAAAACACTCAGAATTTTATGTGAAGAATATAAGATAAATATGGATGAATATCGTTGCATCTATCTTATTCTATCTAAGCTAGGTAGTGCATATTTTGTGTTTGTATCTACCTTTTATGCCATGAAAGAGGCTCTAGGGACAGCTTATCAAAATCCCAATCTTGAGTCATTTTGTGATGATTTGATTAAAGGGAAAGATAGTATTATACAACTTGGAGTGATCAATGCTGCAAGTACCTCCATCAGAAAGATAAACCCAAGAATCCTAAGAAGCAACATCCTTGCCACAACAACAAGCAACATAAGGGTCCCAAACCCACTCAGACAACTTCAGAAGATGGCAACTTTAGAAGCAACAATGAAGAAGCACAACGTCAATATTGGTTCTACTTCTTCTTCCTCTTTTCATGGGCATGCACTTCCTGGTTCTAGTTTCTCCTTCAATTCAACTTCTACTTCTTCTTCTAATGAGTGTCTTATTGATTTTGGAGAATATTATCATATATCTAAGGATAAAGACATATTTTCTTCTCTAAATGAATGTAACACCAAGAAAATATTTTTTGGTGATGATAGATCTCTTAGTGTTGAAGGATTTGGAATAGTTCAAGTAGAAAATGGTCATTTCAATGATGTGTTATGTGTTCCAAGTCTTTGTTGTAACATTCTATCAGTATATCAAATCACTCATTTAGGTGAAGGTAAAACCGTAGAGTTTTCACCTCACCAAGTAGTAATCAAGGATCTAAAAGATCCTAAATATGTTCTAGCAACTGGAATTTTTTATGATATTACCAGGTTGTACAAGTTTGACAACTTTAGGTCACCCTATTTTTCATCAGTTTTTGTTTCTCATAGCGATGACTTGAGCAAACTTTGGCATGAGTGGTTTGGTCATCTAAACTATTGCTCATTGCAACAACTATGTAATCAACATATGGCGACTGG